>JAJIBD010026174.1:30000-86672 GCA_021461705.1 Cryptotis parvus | reverse complement strand
TTTTTTTTAATTTTTTTTTAATTTTTTATTTTTACAATTACAAAGATATACAATTAAAAAGTTCATATTTGGGTTTTGGTCATACAGTGTAGCAGCACCCATCCCGCCACCAGTGCCCATCTCCCACCACCAACGTCCCGGTTCCCTCCCCCCCCCCCCAGCCCTCCTCCATGGCAGGTTCTTTATTTCTTTCCATTTCTCTATCTTTCTCTTTTCCTTCCTCTCAGACTATGGATTACAAAACATACATTAAAGGGTTGTCATGTGTATCCTTTTGCCTCTATTTAATGCTCAGTTCTAGGTTGGCATTAGTACCCTCACAATTGTTAGCACACTGTTCCATTTTCTGTCTTACCTAGCCTCTGACTCCCACACGTTTGTGATAATTTCCACCTTTGACAGGACCTCCTGATGTATGTTTCACTTGACCTTGGATATTGGTATCATAATATGTACCTATATATTTATGTTATGCAGATAAATGCAGTCATTCTGTAACTGTCTCTCTCCTTCTGGCTAATTTCGCTCAACATAATCTTCTCCATGTCCATCCATTTGTAGGCAAATTTTATAACTTCATTTTTCCTAACAGCTGCATAGTATTCCATTGTGTAGATGTACCAAAGCTTTTTATCCAGTCATCTATTTTCGGGCACTTCGGGTTGCTTCCAGATTCTGGCTATTGTGAATAATGCTGCTATGAACATAAAAGTAGGGATGGTGTTTCCGCTGCGTATTTTTGGTTTCCCAGAGTAGATTCCCAGGAGTGGTATGGCTGGGTCAAATGGGAGTTCAATTTCTAGTCTTTGGAGGAATGTCCATATTGTTTTCCAGAAAGGCTGTACCAGCCGGCATTCCCACCAACAATGGATGAGTGTCCCCTTTTCCCCACACCCACGCCAGCACTTGTTGTTCTTGTTCTTTTGAATATGTGCCAGTCTCTGTGGTGTAAAGTGGTATCTCATTGTTGTTTTGATTTGCATCTCTCTGATGATTAGTGATGATGAGCATTTTTTTCATATGTTTTTTGGCCATTCGAATTTCTTCCTTGCTGAAGTTTCTGTTCATTTCTTCTCCCCATTTTTTGATGGGGTTGTTTGTTTTCTTCTTGTAAAGTTCTACCAGTGCCTGATATATCCTGGATATTAACCCCTTATCAGATGGGTATTGGGTGAATATTCTTTCCCATTCTGTGGACTGCTTTTTGTATCTTAGTCACTGTTTCTTTTGAGGTGCAGAAGCTTTTTAGTTTCATGTAGTCCCATATATTTATCTTTTCTTCTAGTTGCTTTGTTAGAGATGTTTCATCTTTGAAGATGCCTTTAGCTTCAATGTCATGGAGGGTTTTTCCTATATTTTCTTCAATGTACTTTATGGATTCAAGTCTGATATTGAGATCTTTAATCCACTTTGATCTGATTTTTTGTGCATGGTGTTAGACACAGGTCCAAATTCATTTTTTTACATGTCGCTGCCCAGTTTTCCCAACACCACTTATTGAAGAGGCTTTCCCTTACTCCATTTTAGACTCGTTGCACCTTTATCAAAGATTAAATGATCATGTGTTTGAGGTTGGGTGTCAGGATACTCAATTCTATTCCATAGGTCCACGGGTCTGTTTTTTATTCCAATACCATGCTGTTTTAATTACTACTGCCTTGTAGTACAGTTTGAAGTTGGGTAAGGTGATGCCTCCCATCTTCTTTTTCCCGAGGATTGCTTTAGCTATCCTTGGGGGTTTATCGTTCCATACAAATTTCAGGATTGTTTGGTCAATTTCTTTGAAGAATGTCATGGGTATCCTCATAGGGACTGCATTGAATCTGTATAGAGCTCTAGGGAGTATTACCATTTTGACAATGTTGATTCTCCCCATCCATGAGCAGGGAATGTGTTTCCATTTCCTTGTGTCCTCTTTATCTCTTGGAGCAGTGTCTTGTAGTTTTCTTTGTACAGGTCCTTTACACACTTGGGTAAGTTGATTCCTAGGTATTTGATTTTCTGTGGCACAATTGTGAATGGAATTGTTTCCTTAATATCCCTTTCTTCTCTTTCGTTATTTGTATATAGGAAAGCCACCGACTTTTGCGTGTTGATTTTGTATCCTGCCACTCTACTATATGCGTCTATTGTTTCTAGGAGTTTTTTGGTAGAGAGTTTAGGGTTCTCTAGGTATAATATCATGTCATCTGCAAATAATGATAGCTTGACTTCTTCCTTGCCTATCTGGATGCCCTTGATGTCCTTTTCTTCTCTGATTGCTATCGCAAGTACTTCCAGTACTATATTGAATAAAAGAGGTGAGAGTGGGCAACCTTGTCTTGTCCCTGATCTCAGGGGAAGGCTTTCAACTTTTCCCCATTGAGAATGATGCTCGCTGTGGGCTTTTGGTAGATGGCTGTAACTATCTTGAGGAAAGTCCCTTCAATTCCCATTTTCTGGAGGGTTTTAATCATGAGCGGGTGCTGGATCTTGTCAAATGCTTTCTCTGCGTCTATTGATAGGATCATATGGTTTTTATTTTTTCTCTTATTGATATGATGTATTATGTTGATTGACTTGCGAATGTTGAACCATCCTTGCATACCCGGATGAATCCTACTTGGTCATGATGTATAATCTTCTTGATGAGTCTTTGGATTCTGTTTGCTAGTATTTTGTTGAAGATCTTAGCATCCGTGTTCATCAGGGATATTGGTCTGTAGTTTTCTTTCTTTGTGTTGTCTCTCCCTGCTTTGGGTATCAGGGTGATATGTGCCTCGTAGAAGCTGTTTGGGAGTGTTTCTGTTTCTTCTATTTCCTGGAAGAGCTTGAACAGGACTGGCAGTAGGTCCTCCTTAAAGGTTTGGTAGAGTTCACTAGGGAATCCGTCTGGACCTGGGCTTTTGTGTTTGGGAAGTCTTTTAATTACTGTTTCTATTTCCTCAATGGTGATAGGCTTATTCAGGTATTGGAGGTCTTCTTGTTTCAGCCGTGGGAGGTTATAGGACTTCAGGAATTGATCCATTTCTTCTAGATTCTCATGTTTCCACGGCATACAGGCTCTCAAAGTAATCTCTGATGATCTTTTGGATTTCTGTGGTTTCTGTTGTGATGTCACCCTTTTTATTTCTGATTCTGTTTATTTGGGTTCTCTCTTTCCCTGTCCTTACAAGTCTTGCCAATGGTTTGTCAATCTTGTTTATTTTTTCAAAAAACCAGCTCTTGGTTTCATTAATCTTTTGGATTGTTTTTTGGTTTCCAACTCATTGATTTCCTCTCTAAGTTTTATTATTTCCTTTTTTTCTGCCTGGGTTGGGCTCCTTTTTGTTGGTCTTTCTCTAATGTCTTCAGCTGTGTAGTCAGGTTATTTATGTGGGCCCTTTCTTGTTTCCTGATGAATGCTTGCAGAGCTATAAATTTCCCTCTTAACACGGCTTTTGCCGTGTCCCACAAGTTCTTATAGTTGGTGTCTTCATTTTCATTTGTTTCCAGAAATCTTTGGATTTCCTGTTTGATTTCTTCTATGACCCATTTGTTGTTCAGGAGTGAGCTGTTCAGTTTCCAGGTGTTTGGTTTGACTCCCTGTTTCTGTGTACGGTTAACTTCCATTTTCAGTGCATCATGGTCTGAAAAGATAGCTGACACAATTTCTATCTTTTTAATTTTATTGAGGTATGCTTTGTGGCTTAGCATGTGGTCTATCTTGGAGAATGTTCCATGTGCACTAGAGAAAAATGTGTATTCAGCTTTTTTGGCATGAAAAGCCCTGTATATATCTACTAGCTCTCTTTCTTCCATTTCTTCCTTCAGGGCCAATATTTCCTTGGTGAGTTTCAGTCTTGTTGATCTATCCATCGTTGATAGAGCAGTGTTGAAGTCTCCAACTATTATTGTGCTACTGTTAATGTCTTCTTTGAGGTCTCTTAGCAGTTGTTTTATGTATTTTGCTGGCCCCTCGTTGGGTGCATATATGTTTAGTAGTGTAATTTCTTCCTGGTGTACATACCCCTTAAGTAATAAGAAATGGCCTTCGTTGTCCCTTCTAACCTTTTTCAGCCTGAAGTCTATATTATCTGATACTAATATGGCCACACCAGCCTTTTTGGAGGAATTGTTTGCATGGAGAATGGTCTTCCAACCTTTGACTTTGAGTCTGTGTTTGTTCTGATTATTCAGATGTGTTTCTTGTAGACAGCAGAATGTTGGGTTCAATTTTTTTAATCCATTTTGTTACTCTGTGTCTCTTAATTGGTGCATTTAGACCATTGACATTGAGAGAGATTATTGTCATCGGATTTTTGTGCCATCTTTCTGTTTGAGCTTGTTGTGCTTATGGGTTTGGTCGTATTACAGTAGACCCTTCAGTCCTTCTTTTTAAGGTTGGTTTTGAGTCCATGAAGTTCCTGAGTTGTTGCTTATCCATGAAGTTGTGTATCTTTCCTTCATATCTGAATGTGAGTCTGGCCGGGTAAAGAATTCTTGGTGAGGCCTGCAGTTCATTCAGCCTTTTCACAATATCCCACCATTGTTTTCTTGCTCGGAGTGTTTCATCAGAGAAGTCTGCTGTAAATCTTAGAGATGTTCCTTTGTATGTGATTTCCTTCTTTGATCTTGCTGCTTTCAGTATTCTATCTCTATCTATAGTTTTTGTCATTTTAATTAAGATGTGTCTTGGAGTATTCTTGTTGGGGTTTCTTTTAGCAGGTATCCTACGGGCCTCCTGGATCTTGAGGCAAGTGTTTTTTTAGTTCCGGGAACTTCTCAGCAATGATGGCTTTGACAGTTTCTTCTTCATCAGGGTTTTCTTCTTGCCCTTCTGGGACCCCAATGATCCGTATGTTGTTTCTTCTGGCTTCATCCCGATTATCTCTTGTTGTCTGTTCGGTAATTGTGAGTCTTTTTTTCTATCTTCTGGTGTTGTGTAGAGAATCTTTGGAGCGGCGTCTTCGAGATCACTAATTCTTTCTTCAGTAGCTATTATTCTGCTATGCTGGCTTTCCACTGTGTTTTTCATTTCATTTACCTCATTTTTAATATATGTCATTTCCATTTGCATTTTCCTCACTTCTTCTATCATGTCCTCTTGTATTTTATTGAGTTTGCATTCCATTGCTTCTTTGAATTCCTTATGACTCCTTAACATTTCTTCCCGAAATTCCTTATCAGAGAGGTTATATAACTCATTGGTATTGCTTGGCTCATCTGGACTAGTGACTTCACTCACAGAGCTGGATGGAACTTTGCGTTGCCTTACCATTTTGACTATTGTAGGTTGCAAATGTGGGGTCTTGGATGACAGGATAGTACAGTTAGTAGGTGTCTGGTCTGTTTGCGGAGTTTGGGTGGGTAGCAAGGATGTAGGAACCAAGGTTCAGTGGTACCTCATGCAAGATAGGTAGTAAAAGGTTTTGAGTTTTGGGATGATTACGGAAGCGCAGGGCCCAGGTTGTTCCTCGGTGAAACCAAGGCAGTTAGCCTTGGTTCCCGTTGATGGAGTTTCCGCTCTTCCCTGGGGCAGTTTGGGTCCGCTGGAGACGCAGGGATCACGCACACACCTGGCGGGGGTGGGGGGGGAGATTTTCAGCCGGTCCCAGGAGCGCAGCGCCCAGAGGTTCCCTGAGTGAAACCAAGGCAGTTAGGCTTGGTTCCCGTTGATGGAGTTTCCGCTCTTCCCTGGGGCAGTTTGGGTCCGCGGAGACGCAGGGATCACGCACACACCTGGCGGGGTGGGGGGAGATTTTCAGCCGGTCCCAGGAGCCTATCCTGGATATTAACCCCTTGCCAGATGGGTATTGGGTGAATATCCTTTCCCCCTCTGTGGATTGTCTTTGTATCTTGGTCACTGTTTCTTTTGAGGTGCAGAAGCTTTTCAATTTTATATAATCCCATTTGTTTATCTTTGCTTCCATTTGCCTGGTCAGTGGTGTGTCGTCTTTAAAGATACTTTTCATTTCGATGTTGTAGAGTGTTTCTCCTATATTTTCTTCGATGTACCTTATAGATTCATGTCTGATGTTGAGATCTATAATCCCTTTTGACCTGGCTTTTGTGCATGGCGTTAGAAGGAGGACAGAACACTATTTTTAAACACTCCATGATTCCTCCTTTAAAATCTCATGCATTTTATTTACTTATATTATTTTTATTTAGTTGCCATGAAACTACAGTTATTCTTGATTGGTTTTTTGGCATGCAATGTTTCAACAGCACCTTTCTCCAGAGTCGTCTTCCCTCCAACCCAATTTTATTTCCATTGAACTCCACCTTATCACTTTCCTTCCAGTGTCTCAATTGGCAACTCCAAATTTAGTACCAAAGACGGTAAAGAAGAAAGTCACAGAGACATCTGGGGGAAATATGTCATCACAAAGAAAACTTTGAAAATCTTGAAGCATGAGTTCAGGAGTAGCAAGAAAGTCATTTAAGTTGGGAGAAAGCTGGCGGGAGGCAGAGTGAGCTTGCCTGAGATTTTCAGCTTTCCAAGCAAACACGAGAATTCTGTCATAAGCTTTGCACATTTGTGCCTTAGTTTAATGGTGAATAACCACTTTACAACCAGTGGGAGGCAGAGTGCCGGGGACAGGCAAGATTTAGAACCTGGAACTGTCTTCTTCAATTGGGTTACCCAAGGGACCAGAGAGATAGTACAGTGGACAGGGTGCCTTCCCAGTCTCCTGACAGGTTGTAAGCAGATTTATTCATCAAACTGGCGCGACGTATGTGCCACCTGAAGGCAGACCTTTTCCTTTCATTTGGATTGTAAAAACTTCAGGAGAACCTCAGTTTGGGCTATACAACATAATTTTTTGCTTCTCAGATGTAGAATAAGTAGGACTCAGATGAGCAGCTGAGAGTGACATTATGAAAGCCTTGCCAGAATTTATATATAGAGAATATATAACATATAGATTTGTTAAATATTAAACATGTCATCAATTAATTTGTTTTTAAAATATGTGAGGTCTAGGAATTGAAAGAGCTGTGCTTGGAATATCACACCTCACTCAAGTGAGAAAGGGAATCTGGAGTTTCCACCTCTGTCGATGATCCAGAATCAGGGATGCTGTCTCGTTTGCCAAGGCATCGAAAATCAGATGGACTGGACATGTAATGCGATTTGGAGATGACTGCTGCTGGATTAGAGCCGTTACCGACTGAATCCCATGGTACATCAAAAGATCACGTGGCCGCCCACCTACAAGATGGTCAGACTTCTTCATCAAGACCCTGAATGAACGGTTTAAGCCTCTTCGTATTTCTGAAGCAAGCAAATGCCATTGGGCTACACTGGCACCTGATAGGGTCAAATGGAAATGTTACTGGTGCGCACTCAAGCAAATCAATTAATAACGGAGTAACAAGTGATCAAGTGAGGATTCTTGATTGTGTTTCAAAAGTATGGCTGATGTGGCCAGAGAGAAGGTTTAAGCAGTACAGCACACATGTAGTTGTGCAAGGCCCTGAGTTTAGTCCTTAGCATCATGTGACTGCTGAAGCATCACATGGTAGGACATGATGTCCCTCAGCACCACTGAGTCCAAGTTCAGCCACTGTCACCTACACTGCTGGAAAATGCATCACAGAATCTCCGAAAACAGCCCTGTATTAGGAAAACGAATATAGCTGATAATAGTTCCATGATAATGATCAAGAAACTAAGAATATAACGATGAGCAGAATAAATATCTTTGTGTATTCATGAAAGTTCAAGCATAGTGAAGGAGACAGTAATCAAATACTTGTATTATAAGTAGATAGATAGACTGATGATATCGGGCAAATGAATTAAGAACTACAGATAAAACTGTGAAACATCTTTTAGTTTGGACTCAGCAGGAAGAGGAATCAAGAAAGCAGACTGAAAAAAATGGCATATGAGCTAAAATGGGAGAGGTGAGAAAAGAAGCATGTAGTAGTTCTGAAGAAGCTTGTTCTGAAAGAGGAAAAAAAAATAGTTGCAAAGTTCCTGAGGCAGGAAAGAAAAACCAGAAGTACTGGTCACAAAATTAGAGCAATAGAATGCAAAATACTGATTATATGGGTCTGGGGGCGAGAGGGGCTCGGCTGCAAAGGGCTAAGGGGAAATATTTAGACAGACTATTGTTAAATATCTTGGTTGAAGTGATGGCTGCTTAACTGTATACTTTATGTCAAAGTCACTAAGAAATCAATAAATTGCATTTTATAAGTGGAACAGGGTGGGATTTTTTGACATCTCCTTTTTAAGTTTCAATTTAAGGCTCCTACTGACCCCACTTCACCTAATATAAAAGCAGAGAATACAGAGAACTACAGTGATGCATCATGACGTTTCTAAACACAGGCCACTTACACAACAGTGTCACAAAAGCCTAATCCCCAGTGTCTGGATGTTCCACAGGTGACACATGGAGGCGTGTGTGACATAACAATCTGGAGATAGGCAAACAATGACAAAATGCTTAACACTTCTAGGGACAAATCATGTCATTAAGCAATGCACAATTATACTAAGTTGAAGGTAATTATTTATAAATTAACTTACATTTTCGCTATTTGGGTTTTTTAAACATTGATCATTAAAGGGGACAAGCGTACAGCTCATGTACTAGAGCACACGCAAAGACCTGAGGTTCTATCCCTGGCAACAAAAGGTGCACCTGAGCAGCCCCCAGTTATAGCCCCTGCCCTCAGTCAGCACCTCCTGGTGGCTTCCCTAATCAGAACTAGGTGAGGATCCTATAAAAAATTATGTAACTCTGGAAAATCAGGCTTCTAAGGGCATTTGATAAGTCATCTAAGCCAGGAGAGAGCACTTGAACTTCTGAACTCTTTTCTCATCTGTAAAACAGAGAGAAGGACATCTCTCATACAGGGTTTTAAGTAAATTATCTCATTTAATTTTAGAGGAAGATGTCAGTTCTGATAGATAGATAGTTTATCCTTCACCATCATTCTCTTCGGAATCTAAAAGCCAAGCATGCTGCCAGCCTGTTCGGATCTCTGCTTCCAGCAGGGGGATACAAGACTGGCAGGTATTCTGGCTATGGGGGGCCCATGGGGACAGAAACCAAAGCAGTGAGGGTCCAGCATGCTGGTGTTGGGTTCCCAGATGCTGCCTCTCACCTGTCACCTGTCCACCACTGTCACTTAGGGGCTCAGAGTACCCATATTCAGTTAGAAACAGACCAAGGTCATAGTCCTGTGAAGAGAGAGAGCATAGACATTCAAACTCCCAAAGTGCAGAAAATATAATTGCACACTTAAAGAATTTGTACTGCTTTATCCCAAATTTATTTTCTCCTTTCTTATATCCTGTCTTCATTTTTTCCTACTACTTTCTCAATAAAATCTACAGTTTTCTGACATTAGCAGTGAACAAAATTCATTGTGAAAGCCTGAAATAATTCACTCTGACTCTCTTGAGTTGCCATTACCCAAGAAAACTTAATTTTCAATATATTCAGGTCACCCTTTCAACCAGATTGGGGTGTTTGTGGAGGAAAGAATTGCATTGGTCTTCACCATAAAAATGCACAGGCAGAAGGCAGACAGGGAGATAGTGCAGTGAGGCTGCTAGACAAAGGAGGTGTTATGTGTACTACAACCATTCACTGCAAAGGGATTGTTTAAGTGGAGTTGGCCACTGGACACTCACACAAGAGGAGGCTGTCACACGGAAATAAAAGCTGCTGCCTCGGAAACCTCCATCTGTCACCGCCCCACTTCCAAGGCTCTGGCTGTGCTAACTGAAAACATGGCTGAATCTGTGCCCCACGTGTTCACCTTTCAGAAATCACTGAGAGTTTGTTTGGAGTCAGACTAACTCCATCTAACTCTCTACTCATCCAAGCTAACAAATAAGCCAAGGATTTGGTTTAAGATTACTTCCGGTGCTTCATCACTGAGTCCTGATACGTCCTCACTGAAACTCTCCTCCTACTGGCATAGTTCTAGCCATAAACATGGTTAGTGATCTGTGAGGCCACTAAGCTTCAACTGAAGGCAAAGGCTGAGTGGAGGCATTCCCTGTAGAAAGAACAAAGTGCAGTCATGGACAGGAGCCCTGGAGAGGCTACTCTCTAGGCAGCTGCAGGCCAATTTCTGCTGACCTCTGAAGAGGAAAATAGGTCCTAGAGTTTACTCATTAGTTCGTGATGGAGAAAAGGGGGGGTTGGAATGTGACTCAGTAGTAGAACACTTGCTTTGCATGTGTGAGGATCTGGGTTTGTCCCCAACATGAATGAGGGGAGGGGAGGGAAGAAATAAGGAGGGAGGGGAGAGAAGAGCAAATGAGGGGGAGAGAAGGAGAAAGAAAGGGGAGAAGAGAAGAGAAGAGAAGAGAAGAGGGGAGGCCAGTGAAGGGTTGGGGAGTGAGGGGAAGAGGGAGAAGCACCCTTAGCTGGGAAAAATCAGTTGCCAGAACTGCTGGGCCCCCTTAAGTTCCCTCTTTAGGCAGATTCACAAGCATGGAATCAGAGGCAGATACAGACCTCAGTGCTCATTAGTATCTCCTGAGAATGTATAGATGTCAGTGTTAAAAGAGTTAGCAAGTTGGTTTTATCCCTACTTTGCATCTAATAGAAGTACAATAAGGGTATTTTTCTTTCAGCTGTTTTGCATCTAAAGGAAACTGAGGCACATTTGTGTGGAGTAACACACATCTCCAAAAAAAAAAAAAAAGAATGGCTGCTTGACTCAATTCCTCATCAATAAAATAGCGCTCTTCCTGGGGCACAAGTCTGAATGCAGCCACCTGGCTCTTCCAAATAACCTCTGTGTCCCCGTAGGACAATGACTTGATGAGGGTGGGCAGGGGGTTGGGGGAGGCGTTTCAATTCACGTTTATGTGACTGAGTGTCGAATGACATCCATAATGGGCTACCATCCGAAAGGCGGGTTTCTCTATTTGCCAATGGCAGGCTGTGTCACGCAAGCAGTATGAAGAGAGATTCTAGGAATCAAACCCTTTTTCTGGTGTAGCTTTGGATGCAAAGTTTTGTGCTTTGACTCAGATCACCTGAACATGGCCTGCTGTGTAAG
The DNA here is from genome assembly GCA_021461705.1 of Cryptotis parvus. NCBI lineage: Eukaryota > Metazoa > Chordata > Mammalia > Eulipotyphla > Soricidae > Cryptotis > Cryptotis parvus. The sequence continues at coordinate 75,668 of JAJIBD010026174.1, read as the reverse complement.
AACTTGTATACGCTGTGTCTTTTGAGAGCTATTAAAATTTGCATAGCAAACAACCGATTTAAATTACTAAAGGTTGTACTATTTATGTTCCTTTATTCATAAAATATTACTTGAACAATAAGTGTAGGTAGTTGCTGCTGTCAGCATGGAATTCTACATTCTGGAATACCTAGCATTTTGTTTTAGAAGAGTGGATGAAGTTACTCAGTCCTGGACAGATTTCTTCTGAAAACTTCTAAATGAAAGCCAAGAGAAAATTAATAGGAATGTTGTAAGTCACATAAACACAGCTGAAATAAGTACATTGTCTTGATTTCTGCTTGAAATCTGTGCTAAATTAGTAGTAGAAAGTTTAGCAGTAATGCTTCATTTCTTAAAACATCACTTTCTTTTTTGGGTTTTATTGCGGCTCTACTCACTGTTTTTGAGGCCTTGGATGATTAGGAAACACTTTAAGCTCACCATTTAACCAGCTCATAGATTCCAAACAATGCACACCCACTCATTTTGTTTGTTTCATATTGATTCTTGGGTAGGCTGAGAAGCCTTTATTTCATTAATTCTTGACACCAATATTGTAAACTAAAGACTATTTTAAGCTATCTGACTCTAATTCCCCAGTAATCTCTAAGAACATGAGTGTTTAAAATACAAAATACAGATGCTATTGGAAAAATTTTAGGATCCTAAAGATATTTTTTGACAGAGAGCCAAAATAAGGATTTACATAATGGATTTTTTGGACTTGTAAAAGGTACTCATAAGTTGTTAACTTTCTGCATGCTTTTTTTTTCAATTCAAGTTCACCAAAGCTAAGCAAGGGGACTAATCCAAGATAAAAGTAGGAACAAAGTGATTAAAGTGTCCCTCTATTTTGATAAGGGCACTGGGTTAACCTGTGAAGAAGTTGTTGATGTCAGCAGCTCAAGTCAAAGATAAACATGCAGACTGCTCTGACTTCAGACTCAGAGACATTTTTCTTTGTTAATGAACCCTTTCTTTTTGTGTAAAAAGAAATAAAAATTTTATCTTAAGTTTCATGGTCTCAAGCCAACAGAGATTTTTTTCTTTTCTGCCTCTACTCTTTAACAAAAAAAAAAAAAAACATAATTCTTTCTGCTCCCTATTATTTTTTTTATATTCGATATTGGTATGTTTGCCATTCATGACTTTTGTATCTCCAACTTTCATAAAGAGAAAACAGATTCGCTTAATATTTGTTTTAGGCCTATCACTTGAAATTTGTATCTCAGTGAATAAACAACCATAAAAGGTACCAAGATTCGGGGTGGGGGTGGGGGTGTCTGAAGTTGTGAGCACTGCATCTCTATGGACATTTAAAATTTGTTTTCTGTCATTACAAGAAGACAAGTGATACAAGTGATTTATTTCATTTGTATAGGCTTTCTTTACCACAGAGGGTAAATTAACTTCACTATAAGAGTGAAGTTAATTCAACAATTAACTTCACTATGAGAGTGAAGTTAATTCAACTATTTGTTTCTGAAAAAACATGACTATTTTTGTTTTGGGACTTGGAAACCAGTTTCAACAAACAACTGTGAATACCAGAGTCTTAGTAATTACGTGGGTCTGGGATCATACAGAGTATTTCGGTGGCCCTTTCTACACACCAAGAGTAACACAAGTAGTAAGAAATTGTCTTCCCTCATAGAGGGATAAAATGGTCCTAGCTAGAGTAACTGGATGGCATTGCGATATATCAGGAAAACCAAGGAAGCGAACATCAAAAGACCTGCTCAATAAGTTCATTAAGTCCAGTACTTCTCCACCAAGAATTCTTATTCTTATTACTATTAATTATTATTATTTCTTGGTTGTGGGGCCACACCCAGAGGTGCTCAGGGCTTGGTACTTTCTCTGGACTCATGGATCATTCATGGCAGGGATTGCGGACCCTATGGGACACAGGGGGGGCATTCCCAGCAGCATGCAAGGCAAATCCCTACCCACTATACTATCACTCCAACCCCAATATTATATTTTTGTTTCTTAACCACATCATTGGAAATATTGTAGCTTCCAAAAAACATAGAACATAAAAGGCAGAAAACATATTTATCCAATTTTTTTCTTAATAAAGCATTTATACTGAATTTATATTCCGTCAAATGAATCCTCCAACAACCCTAGATAACTTTAAAAACAGTCATTCAAAATCAAAGTTTAATGAACTGAAGCTTGACTGAGAATAAATGTCTAATTTCCATTAAGATGCTTGAAATGTTAAAAATAACTTAGACTCTCAGCTTTCATTTCTATATGATCATAAACAAACACAATGAATGTAAATTCAAGTGCCATGGTTGAAAACCAGTGACTTCATGTATCTGAATTTTAGTTTTCATTTTTTTTCATATGAGAGGAAATAACTTCCTATCTTACTTCAAGGTTATATTATTTTAAAGATGTTAGGTTACAAAATGCTAAAGATAAATGTAAAATATGTACTAAAGTTAGAGAGGAATATATATATATATATATATATATATATATGAAACTTCATTTCTTATTTCTATGAAAGTTCATTGGTGTTTCAGTCAGTAACTGTATAGAGGTTGTAGATATCTATAATAATGCATATCTGAATGCATATCTGAAAGCTATGTAGTGGTATATTAGTTCAATTGGAAAAAAGATATTAAGTAGATTTTTCTTATAGAGGACACCCCAGCAATTCTCAAGAGGTCCTGGGTCATTCTTGACAATACTCAGCCCAGCAATATAAGCCTGATGGTTTCATCTTGAGACCCTAACCCAGCAGCACTTAGACACCTCCAGGAACACAACTGATGGTGTTAGTCCTGGGTGATATGGCTCAAACTCAGGGCATCATGCACTCCGGGCATGGACTCTTCCCCCTGAGCCATCACCTAGGCCCTTAAATTACGCCTTAAAAATCTTAACACATTAGCCAAAAATCCATTGAGTCCTTTCACCAGCTACACTATACAATCACTGTATCACTGTCTTCCCGTTTATCATCGATTTGCTCAAGCGGGCACCAGTAACATCTCCATATGTCCTGTCTCACGCAAGTAGAGCCCAAGGTCATCTGCTTGCTCCAGGAACATAAAGAGCCTCAAACTATTCCTTCAGGTCATGGGAATGAGGTCTATAATTGTTACTGGTATCTGGCATATCAAATACAACACGGGTAGCTTGCCAGGCTCTGCCGTGTGGGTAGCATACTCTTGTAGTCATCTCTAAATCCAGCATTTATTGATGATGCTGTGGCAGCGTGAGCCGGGCTGTGATAGGCTGGTCCATTTTATGAGTGTCTGAGATGAATTTTCACACCATTTTTTGGTAGAACAGATGATCCCTTAAAAAAACACCATTATCACCAAGCTTGGTATAAAAACACATTCCACTTAGACATATTTCCAGGAAAGGATATTGGCTTGGTGGCTCTAGCAGATATATTCCCTAATCCATCACCTTTTCTCTTGCTTCATACACCATTCCCGTTAGCTGTTGTGTTGGTACTCAGTAATCACACTTCCTGTCACTAGTGGACCAGAGTGAACACCTATGTCCAAAGACAAACTGAGGCCATCAAATTCTCTCTCATATGATTTTAAACTACAACTCACAAAATCTAGCTAAAAAGTGATGATGACCATAAAGAAGCGTTCATTCATTAATTCATTCTTAAAGTGGTGCTAACTACCAGAAGAAACCAACATTAAGTCATAGATAGAGTCAAAGTGATCCAAATGCGTGGCCATGAAAAGCCAAAGTTCTTTCAAACACAAAATTATATGGAGCCAGAATGAACAGACTGCAATGAAATGAGTTTGCATGGATGAAACGGAGATTGGCACAGCAAGGAAAAGCAAGAGAACTACAGTATCCGACTGATCACTGCTATCTTAAACCCAACTTGCATTTTCTACTCTTAGCTTCCAAAATATTCTTGGATGTCTTCTAAAAAAACCCTCTTTTGTTTAAGCATTGTGTGCATACAGATGTGCCTGACTAAAGTAGGTTACATGGTTAATTTTTAATGTAAATTTGAAAGGGTTTTTTTTACCTAAAATATAGAGATGTTTTATGGCCAAAAAGTATTAAAGTTAGTAAACAAATTTGGTAAGGAGACAGGAGTTTTATGCCACTGACACAACAGTCTGACTTCTCACCTTGAAAAGTATATGAATGGCTTGAAGGAGAGGTTAGCATATCACTTTCCTAGTCCCCACAAGGGAGGGAAATGGGGCTAACTAGCAAGTGACCTAGCGACGAATTCCATTTCCCAGCAAACACGTCTCCTCCAGCACAGACAGATTCTGATTTTATTTAAATCCTGCTCAGAATTAAATCCTGGCAACATCAGGCTAAAAAGGAGAGCCAGGTGTGAGATGGGAAGAAGTCGGTTCCTAAGTTGATGTGCCCTAATGAAATGTTACTAAGTGTGATGACTGCTAAGTGCTTGGGGGTGGGGTTGGGGCCACAGGCAGCAGCACACTAGGGTGCCAGTGATCTCAGGGGAGAAGCCAGGAAGAGTGGGCATATTACTGTGTTTGCTTTTCTTTCTGGACACATCTTTCTCTTTGAGTCACTCATCAGCATAATAGGGCAGGATGCAGATTCTGCGAAGGAAGTCACAACCAATTCAGAAGGCTTTGGGGATTTTAAGCAATCATGGTCAAAATGGTCCATGGGCTGATTTGCCAATAGGATCTAAAAGGGATAGAATTTGGAATCCCTCCTGGATCCTAATGAGAAAGGAAATGAAACTGTCTGCTCAGTCTTGGCACCTTCTCACTCCCAGTTGCCTGCTCCCCTTCCCAAGGTTTTTTTTTCATTTTCCAGGTGTTTAATGTCTTATGAAACTGCATTTACCCTTCAAAGGAGTCAGAGATCTGTCCCAAAGCACTGACATGTAGGCACACAGGACCGATGAGGTTCAGGTGAAAACACTCCCAGGACTATGCATTTACATATCAGACAAAACACTGGAGACTTGATCTTTGAGGTTTTATTAAAATTCAAACATGGAGGCAGAGCACAGATAAACACAGAGAAGATGGGAGGACCTTCCTGGGGTTAGAGTGGTGCTCCTCTTCCAGTGATGCTGCATCTGGATGACCACACGTCCACCCTGGAACCTGACCAGAAAATGGGATGATCAAGAATAAAGCACTGGTGGAGGGATGGGTGCTAGAATACTGTATTACCAAGAACCAATTGTGAACACCTTTGTAATTGCATGTCTCACGGTGGTATAAAATTTTTTTTTAAAAAAGAATAAAGCGAAAGCAACTTTCGATGCTCACACCTTTCTGGCAGAGAAAAGACATAGGGCACCTGCCCAATTTTTCAATAATGTAAACAGCTCTCAGGGGGCCAAAAGTCTCTAAAAAAATGAGGGAGGAGTGGAGGAGAGGAAGGAAAGAAAGGAGAGAAGAGGAGGAATGGAAAGGGAGGGGTGAGGTTTCTGGAAAGAAACTTTGGGAAGCAGATAAACTTTGGGAAAGGTTTATCTATGCTAAAGGAATCCAGGGATGGGCATAAAAATACTGTTGATGTTTGTAGTTGGAAACACTTAAGACCATCAGTTTTGAATGAGATTTCCCAGAAACACCTGGTGTTCTCCTTCATGTTTACAGTGACACCATCTCCCCTAAATTGACCGCTTCCAGGTTAGTGCTGCCCTTGCTACCACATACCCTCCAGCAGAATTCATACACATTATTTGGGGGGAGATCCCCCAATTAGTCTTGAGGCAGTATGGGGGCTCCACCCACCATTCTTTGCCAAGTGTCCATAAGTACAATGCAAATGCCTTGAGGTGTTGGGGCCAAGCAGTGCTAGGGATATCTGGGCAAACTGGGAGGTGAGCTGGGGGCCTCCAGGGCTGGATATAGTGAAACACCCAAAGATACTCTGGGAACAAATATGATGCTGGCAATTAAATATGGGTAGGGCACATGAAAGGCATCGGCGCTAACCACTGTACTATCTCAGGAACCTCAGCCACATTCCTAAGCCAAAATCAAAACAGTTTATTTCTTGTTTGAAGCTACCATAAGCTAAGGAGTAAGAGACTAGGAGCTGAGCTACTGATTCATATGAATAATTACAAGAGTGATACATAGAGTAATCACTATATTTTCCAGGGTTTTTTCCTTTGTTTTGTTTTGTTTTGTGTTTTGACTCATGAAAGCCAAATCTGTTTGTTTCCAAAGGAGACTAAGTCAGAGCTTTAGTACATGCTTGCTCATGCATTACAGTGTTCAAAACTGAAGTCTATCCCTGCAGAACTGTAAAATCTGTCACTGTTGTTTATGCTTCTAGAAGATACGCGACTTCATTGCTCAGAGGCAAGTGCAAGAATCCTTCATATCATGATTTTTCCAGAAGAAATTGGCTTTTGCCCTTGTTTGATCATGCATTGGTTCAACGGTGAGGTATTTACTCTCTAAGGCAAGCTGAGTTTTTAGGAGGGAATGTCAGAAGAGTAAACTTCATAGAATAGAAACATAGAAGGTTTTTATTTATTTGGTTTTTTTTTTCAGAAGGAAACAAAATCTGAAGGACATCAGTGTCAAAGCCAAGGCGATATGGGTTTTGCTGTTCATTACACGGTGAGCAAGGCTGGTGTCTCTCAGCTTCTCTAGCTATGGGATTCTACCTGTGCACTCAGCAGTCTCTGCTCAAAGGTGAACACCAGCAACTTGGAGCTGTGCTATGTCATTTCCTTCCTCTCCTGCATTGTGGTCCTCATGAGATCAGCTGTTTTTATTCTCTGTGCTGTCGTACCCCACATTGTTCAGGATTGCTCTAGCAAGGAAAATATATCCAACAAAGGAGAACCCGAACACCAGACCGGTTGGCACTATAACCCATAAACCACTGCAAAACGCATTTATAAGAAGGCTATTATTCTGTGTATAATCTGCCTTCATGATTGCTTTTAACTAACTTGAGGAGGAGCTGCACTAACGTAGGAAGGTTTGTGACCCATCTGTTGAGTGTATAATTTCCTTTCATTGGTCAGCACAGTCCAATAAAAAAAAATATTATTAGGTAGACTAACTCAATCAGCAAACAAATGACAGACAGATGGTCTTCAAAAACAATACAGACCATGAATGCCATGAAATCACAATGTGGGCCCCAGCTTTTAGGCAGCCTTTGTCTGAAAACACTCTGCTGGGTTAAGTGATGCAAAAATAGGACAGAAAGAGAGAGAAGCTGTGTGTAAATGAGGGAGAAGTTAACGGCTTCTGAAGTGCTTATGAAAGGCTATGATAATTTTACTGGGAATAGGGAAAAAATCCTATTTAAATAATACATCCTTGTGATAGGGCTGAACTCTGATAGATTATGTTCCCCTGGTACCTCTATGCTAAATACTTAAGTGAGATTGTTTCACTAAAGGCTGTTAATCTGTCAGAGTTTTCTCCAAGTTTTGATTCAGTTAAGCGACACAATTTGGTGAGCTGAAGCTTTGTATGAGAGAATTTCACTGGCTGAATGGAAGGAAAGAAAAAGCAGAAGGGAGGAAGGAAGAAGGGAAGAAAGAAAAAGAAAAAAAATAAAGAAAAGTTTAGTTTATTTATATCAGTGACTTCAGAAACTAGAATGGATGATTGCAAAATATAAACATAGAGAAACTATTTAATGTACAATATAATTTTGATACTGGTGTGTTATTAACATTTTTGTTTTTATTTTTATATAATCTGTAATTACTGGTTGGAAAATGAACAGAGAACTAGCCTCAGTTTTTGGCTTGTCTGGTCAGTTGTGGTAACTTACACATCTTCATCAGTAGGGGACATGCTCATTTTCTGTCACCTTTGGACTGGGATTCCTGCTTTTGGAATTTAGTTTCAAGGAAAAAAGCATCACCATGGAAAGTTAGCATTTTAGAGGTATGTTTTCCCTCGAAAAAACAATGCAATCATAAAGAACAAACTTTGGGGAAAAGTACAGAAAAAAAATCAAAAATTTTTTCAAAACCACTTCAATTCCACTATTTCAAATAAGTATATTTCCTTGCCATTTCTACACATCCTAATATTTATTATTTTAAGATGATAAAGTCCACATTGCTCAGTGATGGCAGAGACATGGTAGGAGAGTAAAGTGGTGTTCTCCATTGTCAAATTTTGATCCATTTTAATGCTTTCACCTCCCTGAGCCTTCTGACAGCTACCCCCCCACCCCTCTTCATTCTGCCAAGAAAGCCCAATGTCCACCCTATCACATGCATCAAGAAGTCTTTTGTTTGTTGGTTTTCTTGGAGGGCACACCTGGCTGTGCTTAGGGCTTACTCCTGGATCTGTGCTCAGAAATTTCTCCTGGGAGAACTCTGGGGACTTTCTGGGATACTAGGAATCAAACCCAGGTTGGCTGTGTGCAAGGGAGGCACCCTACCGACTGTACTACACTGTAGCCCCAATATTAAGTCATTTTACAGATCTACTATTTCCCATCCATGTGTTCTTGCCAGCCACTGAACTTCAAGTCACAGACAGGACAGCACCACAATGTCAATGCATTTCCCTCTCCCCCAATTTTACCCTTCAGGCCTGTACCCTATGTTCAAAAAGGGAAACCCACCAATCTACTCCCACAAATACTACTTGGGATCCTGTCCTTGGGTATCACCCAGGACAGTGTTTCAGCCCTTTTCTTACAGAATGGAGCTATGGATTCCAGTTGTAAGTGAACTCAGACCCAACTCACTTTCTCAGTTATCACACACACACACACACACACACACACACACACAAACACAGAGAGAGAGAGAGAGAGAGAGAGAGAGAGAGAGAGAGAGAGAGAGAGGATAAGGGCAAACAGCAAATCAAGATCAAGGCATGATATCTTGGAAGACCTCTACCTCTGAAGAGGTCTTTGGGGCCCTGCCTAAGCCCACCCTTCCCACAGCAAGGGGGAAGTTATTCTTTTATAAAAGGAGAGGGGATTGCTCCTGCCACACTGAGGATTGCCACACCAAAGGAGGCAGTGTGGGAGTTGGATAGGAAATAAACCTAGTATATCGACACTAAGACACCTAAAATGCCACTCTTACTAGTGGGGATTTCAATTTACCATACCAAACTTGGCAAAACAACAACAAAAAATAAACAATGCATTTCATGTTCTTTGCGGTTAAACTAACCTTACCATTAGACCCTGGACCTGATTTTTAGTGGAGACAAGAGTCCTTTGTATTCCATGTCATACCTGTAATTTCCTCTTTTCAAACTATTTAAAGGATTTACTAAATGTAAAAGAACTGAAGAGCCTGTACTCCTTTTGGATACCATAATCCCTGTAACATTGAAGTCTCATAGCCTTAGATAAGGCTGCACTTCATCTCAATCTATCATAGGTAGCCATCTTATAACTTTCAGAATTATAAGAGGCTCCAAATGCATTAGGTTATGTTGGCACCACTTAAAGTCAGAACTGGAATTTTTCTATAGTTTGGTGAGGTATCCAATTCAAAAAATCCCATGCTAGGTGTTGAAATTCTGGGAATTCTGTTGGTTCCAACTGTGTTAGCCTGCAGTCACTTGAAAACAGGCCCTGAGACAGGTAATTTATTCTGAATATGATTTCAAAGGATCAGGTATGTATGGGTGAGTTGAATAGGAAAAGAAAGATGCATTATTGTATAAATCATTTTTACTATCTGGTTTCTAATTTCAAGGGGCCTTTTGAGTAGTCTTATAAAAATGTGTCTCTAATATGTCAACCCTGTATGGGGACATTGGAAAATCATTGGTCACTTCCCATTCCCACTGGCAAAGAGAGGCCCATTGGTATTCTGTTTTATATTTGCATAGTTAAACTGGTTCCTCTGGGCTTAAGTGAAGCTTTTGGGGAATGTTCCTTATTGTATAAAGCCCAAAAGAATTTGTCTTCTTTAAGGAAGTGCTATCTACTATCTCCACACACTTTCTGGCATAGGTCAGAATGAGAAGAATTGATAGAAGGTTAAAAAATACAGTTTGAGAGGTGGTTAAAAGTACAGTTGACCCTTGAGTAACACAGGTTCTTTATACTCAGATTGTTTAAAATAAATACAATTGTCCATTGTTTAAAATAAATCCAGTAAAGAAGGAAAAGCACCAGGCCCAGACAAAGTCAGACCTGAACACCTGAAAATCTGCCTTCAGTAATCATCAACACACTGGCTCAGCTCTTCACATGCTACCTGTTTGAATGCAAGGTACCCTCCCAATGGAAAACCAGCAGGACAGTTTTACTGTTGAAGAAGGGAGACATTAACGACATTGCCAACTATCGCCCCCCATCTGCCTATTGTCTGTCATCTACAAGCTGTTCACTTGAGTCATCCTGAACAGGATTGGCAGAACATTAGATGAAGGACAACCATGTGAGCAAGCTGGCTTCCGAAAAGGATTCAGCACAATCGACCAAATCCACATGGTAACCAAGCTCAATGAAGTTTGTAGGGGAGTTCAAGATGCCGCTCTGTCTCACATTCATTGATTTAAAGAAAGCCTTTGATTCTGTGGAGACTGAAGCAGTCATCGAAGCCCTAGCCAAATAGGGTATTCAAACCCAATACATCAAGATCCTTTATGAGCTGTATTACAGATTCACCACCAGGATCTCACCATTCTACAAAGAAGTGATCATCGATGTCAAAAGAGGGGTTCGGCAGGGTGATACCATTTCACCGAAACTCTTCAGCACCACCCTCGAGAACATCATGTGGCAATTAAAATGGGAAGAAATGGGAGTGAAGATAGACGGTCAGCAACTACACCACCTCCGCTTTGCTGATGACATTGTTCTAATAACACCAATCATTAACCAAGCAGCACAAATGCTGGCTGACTTCGACCGAGAATGTGGAAAAATAGGTCTACAGCTGAATCTCAACAAAACTATGTTCATGAAAAATGAACTAGTTCCAGAGGCTCCATTCACTCTCAATGGAACAGACATCTCTGAATGCAGCAGTTATGTGTACCTCGGTAGAGAAGTCAACATGATGAACAACCTAAAACCTGAGCTGTGCAGGAGGAATAGAGCAGCATGGAATGCCTTCAAAAGCATCCAAGAAATAGCTAAAAAGACAAAGAACCTCCAGCTCTAAGCACATCTCTTCAACTCCACTGTTCTCTCTGCATTAACATATGCCTCAGAGACCTGGGCCCTACTAAAGCAGAATGAGAATGCTATTCAGGTCTCCCAAAGAGGAATCGAAAGAGCTATGCTTGGAATATCATGCCTCACTCAAGTGAGAGAAGGAATCCGGAGTTCTGACCTCCATTGCTGTTCCAGAGTCAGGGACGCTGTCTCATTTGCCAAGGCATCGAAAATCAGATGAGCTGGACATGTAATATGATTTAGAGATGACTGCTGGACTAGAGTTGTTACAAACTGGATCCCATGGATGTCAAAAGATCACGTGGCTGCCCACCTACAAGATGGTCAGACTTCTTCGTCAAGACCCTGAATGGACGGTTTGAAGCTCTTCATATTCCTGAAGCAACCAGATGCCATTGGGCTACACTGGCACATGATAGGGTCAAATGGAAATGTTACTGGCACCTGCTTGAGCAAATCAATGAATAACAGGATGTCAAGTGATCAAGTAAATTACAATTGGCTCTCTGTTACTCTTGGGTTGCACATTCATGAAATCAACTAACCATGGATATCTATTGAATGAACTCTTGGATTTTATTTGAAACCTGCAAAAATAGAGTACTGATAAGGGACTTAGGAATTCATGGGTTAAAATGGAAGTACCAGGAGAAAATTGGTTAACTTTTTGGTGAGTCTTTTGATTAATTATTTATATTATATGCATATTTTCAACTGCATGAACATATGTATATAATAAAAATGCATTAGCCTCCTTAGCCTCCATTTTTCTCAAGGATCAGGTATAATAGATTTTATTATTAAATAAATGCTGACTGGTAAAACAACCGTGCAAAGAAATTCTTCTTTAGACTAGATTTTATCATGATAGGGAATATTCCTTCTAAATGACTCAACTCTCCATATAAAAGCTAACTCAATTTTGGTGATGTAAGCCTATTTGGTAAATTTCAGGCTATTATTTGACAATATTCAATTAAAAAAGCTTTTTTGCCAAGGTTAGATGTTTCTCTTTAAAAAAAATTAGAAGCTGTCTTTGAAAAAGGGAAGCCATTTTGGAATAATTTCAAATTAAACAGAATCCTTTCTCATTCTCTTACTATGTTTACTTTCTCTACCTTCTACATTTTACTAAGTAAGAGCTAACACTTGCATCATGTGTCCTTTGCCTCAAGCTGAAATAAGACAGTCGAGCAAGGAGGAGCATTGAGCCATCATTACACAACCTAAATGTCTATTCTTAAAATGTGCACATAGGAACAATAATCTTTAATTCCCAAATTTTATGAGAACAAATGTGGGAGCTATCAGAATATTCATTAGGAGGAGAAGAAAATAAAATATCCCTGGGAGACAGATCTGTGAAGTGTGGATACGTGGGGCCAACACATGAGCCTGACGCCTCTGAGCGTTAACACATGGTCCCTCCATCAAAGATGTGTATATGCAACTCAGCTGCCGGCCTGACAGAAGATTGGGGGCTGTTAACACACACTTCATTAAAATACCAGCTAAAATCCAAGTTCAAAATCCCACAGTTTGTGTTAGTTGATAAAACTCAATTGCTTCTAATTACTGTTAGTGCAGCTTTAAAATAATATTTTGTTGTAATAAAGGATTCATATGACAAGTGAGAGTTGGCCCGCTGAACTGGAAACATGAGGCCAGAGGGACTGTGTGCACACAGTGCTCACCACTCTGCCTGACTTGTTTTTCTGAATAATTTCAATGCATCCAATAGAGGAGGAAAAAAAAATGACGGTTTTCAAATGGGTTTTAAAAGGTGAGGACAACTCAAACACTGGATATTGCCCATGTCTCTGATTAGTTACTGCCATTAAAGAGGTGGACTGAACTGAAATGAGACAGGCAGAGTTGAAGCTGTCCAACTCTTTCTATGAAGCATACATTTAAATTAACCAACATCCTCACCTTTCTATATTTTTATTTTCTCCTTTGCCTGACAAACTAAAGAGTCAAGATAACCTCACTGGTAAGATGAGACATCTTTGAAAATGGAAAGCCTTAGTTCTTAGCATTGGAGAAAAGGAAATTTCTCACCTATCTCTTCCTCCCATTGAGATCCAGAATTCCCATCTTCTGCAAATGACTCTGGAAGGTTGAGCTACTTTCTGTTAGGTGGCCCTCAACCCGTACTCTCTTCATCCCACACCTTTTAACCGAGCTAACTCCACTCAACCTACAGTTTTACTATCAGCTTAAACTGTAGCACTGATGAAAGCCTTTTCTGACTGTCCATTGTATATACACTGGGATCATACCTTACATGTCTCCTTCAAGGCACTTTTATCAAAACTATGACGACGTGCACAATATTTATTTAACTGGCTCTCCCTGCTAGGCTACAAAATGCAGTCATCTCATTTGTCCTGTCTTTTCTACAGTCACTTCCAAAATACACAGGGCAAAATAGTTACTGCCTAGGTAAGAAACTTGAACTTGGTACTGTGATGAACCAGTGCTTTAGTCATGAGCATGGTGTGGTAATATTTACATACATTTCATGCATGAATGATACAAATGGTTTTTATTGACACAAATTTAGAGAGACATGATGGGAGAGAGAGAGAGATAGACAAGTTCAAGAGAGAAAATGAGAGAGATAGACAAGTTCAAGAGAGAAAATGAGGTTCTTGGTGGTGGGGGCACAACATTTGTGTTCTTATCAAACAATGTCACCTCAAAAAACTTGTAAAGAAAACTAATGAAGTTTCAAGTGAAAAGATATTAATTTGGATCTAACTGACAAAGGAACACGTTTGGTGAGTTAGACCTCACCCAACAAAATGGAAAGAGTTCTTCTCTTCTTAGCAGAGTCCTTCGAAGCTATGGAAACATTTCAGAGAAAACCAGATTTATATACTGACTGACGAGCCTCTATTAAGAAAGAATGTCCTAGTAAGAATGTCACACTACATGTGAACAAATATCCCAAATTGGTCCTTACTGGAAACATCTGTATTTTTGTCCAGATTCTTGCTGGTTGACTCAGGCACATTACACATTCCTTCTTTGCCTTGAACTTGAGAGAGATAAATCTCAGGTATAGACATTCTTCTTTAAGAAAATAAAGAAAAAAGAGGCAAAATGCCTGCCATAGAGGCAGGCTGAGGGAGGGGGAGGGAATCAGTGGACATTGGTGGTGGGAAACGGGCACTGGTGGAGGGATGGATGCTGGAACACTATATGACTGAAAGCTAAGCATAAACATCTTTGTAATTGTATGGTGGTATAATAAAAAAATTTTAAATTTAAAAAAAATAAAATAAAGATAATGATGGTGAGTAATATTAACAACATCCATAACAAATACTATGGTGAAGAGTTAATTTCTGACTCCACAGTATTCATTCCAACTTCTCTCTCTCTCTCTTTTTTTGATTTTAGGGTTACACCCAGTCATGCTGGGATTTTACTCCTGGCTCTGTGCTCAGGAATTACTCCTGGCAGTGCTCGGGGGACCATATGCGATGCCAGGGATCAAACCCAGGTCGGCCACATACAAGGCAAATGCCCATTGTGCTATCACTCCGGCCCCTCCAACTTCTCATATAATAGCATCCTGGGAACTTAGATGGAAATTATAGGTCCTCAGTATCCCCTTAAGGTTCTCTGTCCTCTCTAGCTATTCAGTAGCTCACTTGCTGTAATTTAAATTTTGAAGAAAAAAGTAACAAGAGACAAAAGAAAGTTTGAGCTTATACTTTCCAAAGGAAGACTCTGGGGTGACCACTGGGGAGCTCCTTCTTCCTAGACTATTGCTTCCATGTTGAGTTACCAGAGTAGCTTCAAAACCTAGACCTGGATCTCTTATCCACCTACCAACTATTCAATACTCTCCAGTTGACAGTATTCAAGCAGCCAGAATCAATTCCTTTTATTTCAACCAAGTTACCTTGATACAATGATTATGAATATATAGTGATAAAGATGATGATGATGATATGATGATGGTCATAAATAACTTTCATAATATTGCATAGAAATCTTTGTCAAAGCTCAGGTCATTGGTGGGTGGGTGGAACTGGGGTCACACCTGGTGATACTGAGAGATTACTCCTGGCTCTGCACTCAGGAATTACTCCTGTCAGTGTAGCGTATGGGGGACCATAGGGATACAAGGGTCAGGCACACTCAGGTCAGCCACATTCAAGACAAGCTCCCACCACCACTTGATCACTTGAATCCCGTTATTCATCGATTTGCTCGAGCGGGCGCCAGTAATATTTCCATTGGACCTTATCACGTGCCAATGTAGCCCAAAGGTATCTGGTTGATTCAGGAATATGAAGAGCCTCAAACCGTTCCTTCAGGATCTTTACAAGGAAGTCTGACCATCTTGTAGGTGGGCGGCCACGTGATCTTTTGATATCCCGTGGGATCCAGTCAGTAATGGCTCTAGTCCAGTGGTTGTCTCCAAATCGCATTACATGTCCAGCCCATCTGATTTTCGATGCCTTGGAAAATGAGACAGCATCCCTGATTCTGGAATAGCGACGGAGGTCAGAACTCCAGATTCCTTCTCTCAATTGAGTGAGGCGTGATATTCCAAGCATAGCTCTTTCGATTCCTCTCTGAGAGATCCAAATAGCATTCTCATCCTGCTTTCGTAGGGCCCAGGTCTCTGAGGCATATGTTAATGCAGGGAGAACTGTAGAGTCAAAGAGATGTGCCCAGAGCCAGAGGTTCTTTTTTCCTTTTTAGCTATTTCTTCGATGCCTTTGAAGGCATCCCATGCCGCTCTCTTCCCCCTGCGCAGCTCAGGTTTTAGGTCGTTCATCAATAACGATGCTGTAGCAACTATAAAGCTACAGCATGAAATAGCAACTATTTCTCTAGAAACGATAAAGGATTTCTTTTTGTTGCTGATTTTTTTTTTTTTTTTTTGCTTGGGGGAACACACTCAGCAATGCTCAGGGTTTATTCCTAGCTATGCATTCAGGAATTGGTCCTGTGTTGGGCGCCATTACTCCGCCCACTGCCATGTTGCCTTTCCGCGCATGCACAGGGTCCTGTGTCCCGCGCCTGCGCAGAGTCCCTGGCGTGGTGTGATTGGGCTTTGTCCAGCCACGGCATGTTTCCGTCAGCTCATACGATCTCGTATGACCTGTGCTGGCCAATGGGAAGTGGACACGTCAAATCACACCATTTGCGCCAGCCAATGGGAAGAGGACATGTCAATTTGCTCCAGCCAATGGGAAACGGACATGCCAAATAGCACTGTATAAAAGCAGCTTGCACAACGGGTCTGGGTCCTTTCGCCATCACAAATATGAAACTAAAAGAGCTCCAGTAAAGCGTGTTCTAAGAAGAATCCTGTTGTGGTCGCTCTTCATCGCGGATAGTTGAGGGCGTCCCACAGTCCTGATGTTGTTCAGGAACCATATGGGATAATATGTAATGCTGGGATGCAACACAGGTTGGCTGCATGCAAGGGACACACCCTATTTAGCATCACTCTGGACCCTCGAAGCTCAGGTCATTTTAAGATTTCCATTCCCACTTATTCCAGAAAATTCTGGAATTCAATAATTCAAACTTAAATCAGCTCATTAATTTTTACTTCCTTAGCATTCAAAACCCACATGGCAGAGCCTGGCAAGCTACCCATGTTGTATTTGATATGCCAAAAACCAGTAACAATTATAGAACTTATCCCTATGACCTGAAGAAATGGTTTGAGGCTCTTCGTTTTCCTGGAGTGAACAGATGCCCTTATGCTACAGATTAGCATGCTACAGGACATATGGAGATGTTACTGGTGCCCGCTTGAGCAAATCAATGAACAACGGGAAGATAAGTGATACAAGTGTTAGCATACAAAACACCAACCAATTCTACAAAGACCCAAGTTATAGTAAAATTTGATATATTGCTTAATATTTTGTTATTTTAACATGCATAATCATTTGTTGGATCAAAGAATATATTTTTCCTAAAATTATCTCTCTAAGGAACTCTATTAGTATTCATACTGTGGATGTTTTCCTATTTGAAAGATTTGAAAAAAGTTCTGTACAAAAAATCAATAGCCTTTTAAATAATTTTTTAATTATTGTAGCACTCTTACTTTAATAACACTTACATGTCAACTAAATAATGCAATTTTATGCAATAAAGCTTTTAAGGAAAATTCCACTCCAGGTTACATCTCAAATACTTATCTATATTTGAAAATAAGCAACCATGGCAAGATTTGGTGGCTTAATATTACTGTTATTTATTCTTGCTCTTATATCTGTAGGTCAGCTAAAGGTCAAATGGTCTTGGCTGGGTGACAGAGTCAAGCTGCAGAGCTAGCCGAACCTGGCTCCTCATTACAACTCACGGTTCACATCTACTCCAAAAGGATATTCTAGATCATAGGTTGATAAAGCACAAACCACGCAAGAGAAACTCTGGGGTGGCGGGGGAGGAGGGTAAACAGCAAGACTAATCTCACACAGACATTCCAAGCTTTTCCTTGTATCACAACCACTTTGTCTAAAGCACAATAAATGTCCAATTCCAATAATGGCAGGGAAGAAAACTCCATCCATATGCTTCAGTCATATGGATGGAGAGAGAAGTGAATGTTTTCTGAATAACCATCATACAATGATATAAATTACATCTGAAAGGCTTATTTCTCACTGAATAATAGTTCTCTATTATACAATCATCTATCTATTATTCTAGATATGATGTTAACTTAAACAAAATTCAAGGATACCAGATCACTTCACTTGTATCTCTTGCATCACTCGTCTTCCTGCTCAATGATTTGCTTGTGAAGGTACCAGTAACATCTTCATTTGTCCCTGTTTGCATGCTAGTAGAGCCCAAGGGCCTCTGCTCATTCCAGGAAAATGAAGAGCCTCAAACCATTCCTTCAGGTCATGGGAATAAGGTCTATTATTATTACTGGTTTTGGCATATCAAATACTACACAGGTAGCTTGCCAGGCTCTGCCATGCCATCACTCAAAGATTTTTGCATTTACTGATGTACCAGATGGCTGCAAAGTGGCCATGTGCAACAGGGAGTACCCAAGGATACCAGACAGACATTAATTTGGCATTAGCTACGCCCTATCAAGTATGTTCAAGCAGCTTCTTCCCTCAACCTGTGCTCTGTTAAGGGTCGACACCACAGATCCTGAAGTGTGCAGCTGCATATGAAGCCACACTACAGATCTAAACAATTTATGTGCTGCTCACAGTGACTCATCCTGCCTTTTTGTGTGGACAGGCAAAGTATTTCTTTCGAGAACAACCTGTCAGGGAGTCTCTGGGGTCCCCAACAGTATAGGACAGAATACTCCAAGGCCAATGGGGAACAGATGAAAACTTCTACCTCCAAGGCCAATGGGGAATGGATGAAAACTCATGAGTACAGTGCAGGTCCAAAAGGCAAAGAGAATACCACCAGAGAGTAATCCCACCAAAGAGGGGAGAGTATTTCAAATTAGTCCCCTTATATACACCAAAGTAATTTAACTTCAGGGAGGGTCCTGTCAACAAAGAACCCTAAACAGCATCTAGATAGTAGAAGAGTGTAGAAGGGTGGCAACACACCCTACTACAGGTCTAAACAAATTATTATGCCAAGGACTAATCCCTTCTTCCAAGATTATGAGATAATCTCTTATGTAAAACACTGGAGATAGAAAGGGGGCTGGTATAAAGTAATACATCTTAATTTCATGGGCTTCAAATAATCTAGATGGTACCCACAAGGACCTTCTTATTTATTACCTGCACCAGGGTGAGTCTGAGTATCTTGTTCTCTGTATACTGAAAAGGTCACACTTGCCCGCTTGAGGTCAAACTAGTATGATCCTTCCTTACAATGTTAAAGAAGAGAGATCTCATTAGTATACACCCTATCTTAAGAACATGTTAATAGATTAAGCTGTGAGTGGATGAAACAGCAAAGCTCCCAAGCTAGCTAGGCCTGTCATCCAACACCTCACCATCTAGTTCATTAACCAACCCAGCACAGTAAAGACACCACAAAACCAATGGGGAAAAAGATGTCAAAGCTAAATGAGTGAAAAGAATATCCCTGAAGACATAAACAGCACCAGTAAATCCTCAGTGTCTTTAGTGACTCAATGATGAGGATGTTCAAGGAGTACATAGAAATGATAGCACAGGGAGTCAGCAAAGCACAAGTATGAGAGTCAAATTATTTTAAAAACTCAACATGACCACTTGATAAATCAACATCCCGTTTGTCATCGATTTAGTCTAGCAGGAGCCAGTAATATTTCTATTTGACCCTATCACGTGCCAGTATAGCCCAATGGCATCTAGTTGCTTCAGGAATATGAAAAGCCTCAAACCGCTCCTTCAGGGTCTTGACGAAGAAGTCTGACTATCTTGTAGGTGGGCGACTACATGATCATTTGATATCACATAGGATCCAATCAGCAACGGCTCTAGTCCAGCGGTCATCTCCAAATCACATTACATGTCCAGCCCATCTGATTTTCGATGCCTTGGCAAACGAGACAGCGTCCCTGACTCTGGAACAATGACAGAGGTTGGAACTCCGTATTCCTTCTCTCACTTGAGTGAGGTGTGATATTCCAAGCATAGCTCTTTCGATTCCTCTTTGGGAGACACAAATCGCATTCTCATCCTGCTTTCATAGGGCCCAGGACTCTGTGGCATTAACAGATGCCTCAGAACTGTGTAGTCAAAAAGATGTGCCTGGAGCTGGAAATTCTTTGTCCTGTTAGCTATTTCTTTGATGCTCTTGAGGGCATTCCATGCTGCTCTCTTCCTCCTGTGCAACTCAGGTTTTAGGTCGTTCATCATGTTGACTTCTCGACCTAGGTACACATAACTGCTGCATTCAGAGATGTTTGTTCCATTGAGAGTGAATGGGGCCTCTGGAACTAGTTCATTTTTCACAAACATAATTTTGTTGAGATTCAGCTGTAGACCTATCTTTCCACATTCTTGGACAAAGTCACCCAGCATCTGTGCCTCTTTGCTAATGTTTTGTGTTATTAGAACGATGTCATCAGCAAACAGTGGCAGTGTAGTTGCTGACCATCTCTCTTCACTCCCATTTCTTCCCATTCTAATTGCTGCATGACGTTCTCTAGGGTGGCGCTGAAGAGTTTTGAAGGGTGAAATGGTATCACCCTGCCGAACCCCTCTTTTTACATCAATGATCACTTCCTTGTAGAATGGTGAGATCCTGGTGGTGAATCCCTAATACCGCTCACAAAGGATCTTGATGTATTGGGTTTGAACACCTTGTTTGTTTAGGGCTTTGATGACCGCTTCAGTCTCCACAGAATCAAAGGCTTTCTTTAAATCAATGAATGTGAGACAGAGTGGCATCTTGAACTCCCTACAAATCTCAGTGAGCTTGGTTCACTGTCTGTATCACTGTCTTCCCATTCATCATCAATTTGCTCGAGCGGGCACCAGTAACATCTCCATATGACCAATCTCATGCAAATAGAGCCCAAGAGCACCTGCTTGCTCCAGGAACATAAAGAGCCTCAAACCATTCCATTAGGTCATGGGAATGAGGACTATAATTGTTACTGGTATCTGACATATCAAATACGACACGGGTAGCTTGCCAGGCTCTGCCGGGTGGGTAGCATATTTTTGTAGTCATCTCAAAATCCAGCATTTATTGATGAACTGCGAGGCCGCAAGCGGCCATGCGAGCTGGGGTGTGATGGGCTGGTCTGCTGGGTGGAGTTCTGACGAGGGGGAAGTCCAGATGTGGAAAATGGAGGCCCTCATGGAGTGGAGGGTCGTCTGGCTTGTTGTGAGGCTCTGCTGGGGTGGTGGGCCAGGGCTCGAACCTGCCATCCCTCCCAGGTGCCAAATGAGCGTCTGGGCACAGTAGAGCCAGTAGCAGCTCTGCCCCATGTCTGTCTCTGGATCAGCGTACCTAGGCCGGATTAAAAAAGACTGCAGCAGGGTGGATCTGGATGAGCCGGGCTGTGATAGGCTGGTCTGCTGGGTGGAGTTCTGATGAGGGGGAAGTCGGGATGTGGAAAATGGAGGTCCTCATGGAGTGGGGAGTCGTCTGTTTGTTGTGAGGCTCTGCTGGGGTGGTGGGCCAGGGCTAGAAACTGCCATCCCTCCCGGGCGCCTCATGAACGTCTGGGCACAGTGAGAGCCAGTAGCAGCTCTGCCCCATGTCTGTCTAATGAGCTTGGTTACTGTGTGGATATGGTCAATTGTGCTGAATCCTTTTCGGAAGCCAGCTTGCTGGCATGGTTTCTTTCATCTAATGTTCTGCCAATATCTGTTCAGGATGACTCAAGTGAACAGCTTGTAGATGACAGACAACAGGCAGATGGGGCGATAGGTGCCAATGTCTTATTGAACAGTAGAACTGTCTTGTTGGTATTCCATTGGGAGGGCACCTTACATACAGACAGGTAGCATGTGAAAAGCCGAACCAGTGTATTGATGAGTACTGACGGCAGATTCTTCACATTTGGGTTTCGGCCATAGAGTGCTCCAGCACCCATCCCTCCACCAGTGCCCATTTCCCACCACCAATGACCCTGATTCCCTCCCCCACCCCCCCCCCAGTCTTCCTCTATGGCAGGTTATTTATTTCTTTCTCTTTCTCTCTCTCTTTCTCTTTTCCTTCCCTTCCATATTGTGGATTACAATACATACATTAAGAGGTTGTCATGTTTATCTTTTTGCCTGTATTTAATGCTCAGTTCTATGTTGGTATTAGCACTTTCGACAATTATTAGCACACTGTTCCATTATCTGTCTTACATAGCCTCTGACTCCCACATGTTTGTAATAATTTTCACCTCTGACAAGACCTCCTGTTCCATGTTTCGTCTGACCTTGGCTTCTTTACCAATGAAATGGTATGTCGGGTTTCAGAAGGGAGAACATTGGGACCCACATATCCATCTTGCGAAATTTGGTATGTGGGAAGGTGAACATGGCTTTCAAAGAGATCTGAGTAGAAGTCATGTATAATCTTCTCCATTACCTTTCTGGAATATGTGATCCATTAGGATGTCAGAGGGCAGTCATCTTGGTCTTATAGTTGGCGAAGGACAAGTGGGTGTTGTGAATGCTTTTCCTGGCTTCTGTTGCATCATCCAATATTTCTGCTCTTCTCAATTTGAGGTCTTCCTTTATTACTTTTCTGCACTGCTTTGCGAGCTTGGACATTAGCATTTGGTCGGCTGAGGCTTGGGCCTTGCCACTTTGGTGAATGAGC
Organism: Cryptotis parvus; assembly: GCA_021461705.1. Classification (NCBI taxonomy): domain Eukaryota; kingdom Metazoa; phylum Chordata; class Mammalia; order Eulipotyphla; family Soricidae; genus Cryptotis; species Cryptotis parvus. The sequence continues at coordinate 53,306 of JAJIBD010026174.1, read as the reverse complement.
TCAAGAGTTTTTGAAGACAGGTATCCTTTTGTGTCTTCTCTCTCTCAGCATTCTTTGCACAATCATGGAGGTGCTGAACCAGTCAGTTGTATTTTTTCATCGATGTCGCCAATGATGGTATCTTCCCATTGTACCGCAATGTTGCCAAAGATTTCCCAGTTGGTGGTCATTTGGGAGTTCTCTTCTTAAACTTTGCCGCCTTTTCTCTCCATTGCGTGAACTAGAATTTTGCACAAAGGAGACAGTGGTCTGATCCTGTTTGGAATTTTGGGATGACAGCGACATCAGTCAGACAAAACCGTCGATTGAAGATGATATCAATTTCATTGTGGAACTGTCCACCAGGAGACTCCCATGTCCAACATTTCGACTCAGCCTTCTGGAACTCTGAATTCCCATGAATGGTTTTGGTGGACATGATGAACTCAGATAGTCTCTCATCCTGTTTGTTCCATTCTAGGCCATGGGTCCCAATGTGTAGTTCTTCGGCCGATACTATGATCTTGTAGAAGTGTGAACTTTTTATAGACTCCTCCAGTTCCATGTAGAATTTCTCAATTTCTTCTTCTTGTGGATGTTGGTGCATAGACAATGAAGATAGAAATTGCTGGCAATGGGCCACATCTCTTCAAGTGAAATTGTCCTATCTGGTTTGTTAGGCATTCAAATGAATCAGTGTTCACGGCCATGTTCGTGTTGACAAGGACACCGATGCCATCAATGCCTCTTTCATCCCATGTTCCTAGGAACAGTTCTCCCATTTCAAAAACAGCGTGATGTGATTGATGCCTCCTCGTCTCAGTCAGAGACGAGGAGGCGCCAATGATGTTGTACTTGATCTTTTGCGCTTGCACCATCAGGTCCTCGATATATGTTTCCGATGCCAGTGTACTTGCGTTGAAAGAAAAGACAGTCATTTTAATCATTCTTCATTTTGGCAGCCTAGTTTGACCCTAAAATTTTTCAGGCACTCCTTGTTCATCCTTCTTAGTGCTGTTGTATTAAGGGCTCTTTCTGGGTCAGAAAGATAAACATTTTTATTACTGGTTTTGGCATATTGAATATACATCGGACAGCTTGTCAGGCTCTGCTGTGCAGGCAGTATACTCTTAGTAGCTTGCTGTGATCTCTGAGAGGGGTATGGAGATAAATCGCATGGCCACACAGTGGCTGCTTGCAACGGGCAGAGATGGTATCTGCTCTGCCCAGGAATGCTTGAACCACAGACGCAGATACACCGGGCAGAGCAGATACCAGCACTTCCCATTTAACCCCCTGCACTCCACTGTCCATGAGAGCGACTTCCGGCCCAAGTCCACCATCCCGATAGAGTCTCAGAAGAACCCAGAGGAACCCCACACCATGCTGGCAGTGATCTTCATCATCCACACTCCACAGCTCATCAGATCTCCACCCAAGAGATTAAGCCAATCTCCAGCCCTGCTTGTCAGAGACCCAGTCTACAGAGACCCACTCTTCAGAGACCCACCCTTCAAAGGAGAGTATTTCAAACCTGGGAATGCTTAAGGCACAGATGCAGATTCACCAGGCAAAAAAATCAACTACTGTCAGAAATGAGAGATGAAGAACATGGTAGGTGATATATATCTAGATATATATATATATATATGTATAGAGATATAGATATATCTACATAAATATATATTTCAATAAAAGCTCTGAATATCAGAACAACAGAGACTGAGCAAAACATAGAACAGCTTCAAGATGAGAAGGGGGAAACTACTAAAAACACTGAAAGTAGAAAATAGTCTGAAAAGAAATGAACAGCATATCAGAGAATTAGGTTCAAGAAGAACAAGATAAGAAGCATCAGAGTCCCTGATGATCAGGAAGGCAAAGGTGATGAAAACAATAGATAAATAAATCATCAAGAAGAACATCCCAGAAGTGAGGATTACAGGTCCAATGATACAAAGGACCCCAAATGGTACCAGTGAAAACAGACCCAATCAGGAAAACTCCAAGACAATTTTTTTCAAAATGACAATAATTCAGAGATAGTGACAGAATACTGAACACAACAAGAGAGAAAAATGAACTTATTTACAAAGGAAAGCCTATAGGATTCACAGCAGATCTACCAAATGAGACTTTACATGCCAGAAGAATATGGAAGAATATAGGATAAACCCTCAAGAAAAACCACATAGCCAAGAATCCTCTATTATCTATGATACAGATTATCATTCAGATTTGAATGAATTATACAGATATTCATGGTCAGGCAACAATTTAGGGACATCGTAGCTGTGAGTTCGGTTTTTCAAGAAATGTTCAAAAAGCCTTCTTTAAAGGACAGAAAAACCTTTCCATCGTATGACATTGAGTATGGCACTCACTAAAATGTTGCATATTACAATGGTCATCTACTAGATTAAGAAAGGTTAAACCACTACCCAATACCCATCTGATAAGAGGTTAATATCCAGGATAAATCAGGCACTGGTAGAACTTTAAAAGAAGATAACAACCAACCCCATCAAAATATGGGGAGAAGAAATGAACAGAAACTTAGACAAGGAAGAAATTTGAATGGCCAAAAGGCATATGAATAAATGCTCATCATCACTAATCATCAGAGAGATGCAAATAAAAACAACAATGAGATATCACCTCACACCACAGAGGATATTTTGCACATATCCAAAAGGGTAAGAGCAACAAGTGCTGGCGTGGATGCGGGGAAAAGGGACTCTCATCCATTGTTGGTGGGAATGTCGACTGGTACAGCCATTTTGTAAAACAATATGGACATTCCTGCAAAGACTAGACATTGAGCTCCCATTTGACCCAACCACACTACTCCTGGGGATATACCCTGGGAAGCCAAAAATACACAGCTAAAACACCATCTGTTTCACTCAACATGATCTGGAAGAACATCTGGGATGTTCTTCTTGATGATTTATTTATCTATTGTTTTCATCACATTTGCCTTCCTTTCTTAATCTAGTAGATTACTTTTATTTTCATAGCAGCACTAGTCACAATAGCCAGAATCTGGAAACAACCGGTATTCCCGAGAACTGATGACTGGATAAAGAAACTTTGGTACATCTACACAATGGAATACTATGCAGCTGTTAGGAAAAATGAAGTTATGAAATTTGCCTATAAATGGATGGACATGGAGAGGATCATGTTGAGTGAAATAATCAGAAAGAAAAACACAGATATAGAATGATCTGCATTTATTTGCATGACATAAATATATGTCATGCAAACAGACAGATGCCATTGGGCTACATTGGCACGTGATAGGGTCAAATGGAAACATTACTGGGTGCCCACTCAAGCAAATCGATGAATAACGGGATATCAAGTGATCAAGTGATATATATATATGTGTGTGTGTGTGTGTGTGTGTGTGTGTGTGTATACATATTATTATACCAAAATCCAAGGTCAGGCAAAATGTGGATCAGGAGGTCTTGTCAAAGGTGGAAATTAGCACAAATGTGTGTGTCAGAGGTTAGTAAGACAGAGAAGGGAACAATGTACTAATAATTGTCAAAAGGGCTAATACCAGCTTAGAACTGAGCATTAAATACAGGGGAAAAGATACACATGATAACCTCTAAGTGTATGTATTACAATCCACAATATGTAAGAGAAGGAAGAGAGAAAGAGAGGGAGAACGAGAGAAAAGAGATAAAGAACCTGCCATAGAGGCAGGCTATGGGAGGGAGAGGGAATCAGGGACATTGGTGGTGGGAAGTGGGCACTGGTGGAGGGATGGGTGCTGGAACACTGTGTGACCAAAACCCCTAAACATGAACAACTTTGTAATTGTATGCCTCATGGTGGTATAATAAAATATTAATTAAAAATAAAAATAAAATGAGCTGAAACAAAATGAAAGAAGGTTAAAACATATAGCAACTAATTATCACAAATTAATTTTTACTGATTTATTTTCCAATAATTCTATTTCCCATTCCTTTAACTTTTATTGGAACAAGTAATAATATGATTGCCAAGGAGAAAGGCTTGAAGGTAGAGGGGAACCTGGGGATAAAAAGGGAAGGGAACCTGGGTGGTGGGATTGGTGCTGGAGTGTATGCTAGAGACAACGCTATTATGGAAAACTTTGTAAATCATGGTGTCCCAATAAACATTCCCCTAAAAAGTGCTAAGTAAAAAATAAATGAATATTTTAATAAGTAAAAACTCCTATGATTAAGATTTTACTGATTTATGAATAAGTTAAGCCCTGAAGGAGTTTACTGAGCAAGTGTATTTAAAAATATTTAATATTATCCTGCACATATATTGAACAAAATTATAGACTCAAAACCAAATTTAAAAGGACTGATAAGTCTACAGTAAGATAAAATAAACCCCAAAAGTACAAGTTTAAACTGAAATATGGCGCAAAATCCCATGACAATAATCTCTTTCAATGTCGACGGTCTAAATGCACCAATTAAGAGGCACAGAGTGGCAAAATGAATTAAAATGCTGAATCCAACATTCTGCTTCCCACAAGAAATGCATCTGAATAATCAGAGCAAACACAGACTCAAAGTCAAAGGCAGGTAAACAATTCTGCACGGAAACAATTCGTCCAAAAATGCCGGTGCTTTGAGAGTCTGCATGTCACAAAACAAGAGAACCTAGAAGAAATGGACAAATTCCTGAATTCCTACAGTCTCACAAGGTTGCAACAAGAATACCTGAAAAACCTATCACCATCGAGGAAATGGAATCAGTAATCAAAAGTCTACCCAAACACAAAAACCTAGTACCAGATGAATTCACCAGAGAAATCTTTCGAACCTTTAAAGAGGACCTATTACGAGTCATTTTCAAGCACATCAAGGAAAATGAAGAATCAGAAATACTCCTAAATAGCTTCTATAAGGCACATATCATCCTGATACCCAAATCAGACAGAGACATCACAAAAAAGGAAAACTACAGTCCAATCTCCCTGATGAACACAGATGCTAAGATCTTCAACAAATAACTAGCAAATAGAATCCAAAGACTCATCAAAAAGATTATAAACCATGACCAAGTAAGATTCAATCCGGGAATGCAAGGATGGTTCAACATCACTTGATCACTTGATCACTTGAATCCTGTTATTCATTGATTTGCTTGAGTGGGTGCCAGTAACATTTCCATTGGACCCTATCACGTGCCAATGTAGCCCAATGGCATCTGGTTGATTCAGGAATAAGAAGAGATGATTCAGAAATATGAAGAGTTGTACATGGTTCAACATGTACAAGACAATCAAGATAATACATTGTCTGGGAACCTCTGGGGTCCCCAACAGTATCAGGACAGAAGTTCTCTTCTACCTCCAAGGCTGCTGGAAGAACGGATGAAAGCTTATGAGTTCGGTGAAGTTCCAAAAAGAACTTTAATAGTACAAAAGTACTACTACTGCAATCCAATATAATCAAAGAACTCTAGCTCTGGTCATAACTTAGACCATACATGAGAGCCCAAGTCTCCCACCAAAGAGGATCCCACCAGAGAGGAGTCCCACCAAAGAGAGAGGAGTCTCACCTGAGAGAGAGTCCTACCAAAGAGGAGACCTACCCAAAAATGGGGTGGAGTGCCTCAAGTGAGTCCCCTTATATACACCAAAGTAATCCTAACTGTTGACAGGGAGGGTCCTGTCAACAAAGAACCCTAAACAGCTTCTAGACAGTAGAAGAGTGTAGAAGGGTGGCACCATACCCTATTATAGGTATAAACAAAGGATTCCACCAAGTACTAATCCCTTCTTCTGAGATTATCTCTTACATAAAACACTGGAGAGAAAGGGGGGCTGGTATAAAGTACTACATCTTAATTTTATGAGCTTCATGTAATCTAGATGGTATGCACAAAGTCCTTATTTATTATCTGCACCAGGGTGATTCTGAGTATCTTGTTTTCTGTATACTGAGAGGGCCATACTCGCCTGCTTGAGGTCAAACTAGTATGATCCTTCATATAATCTTAAACAATAATGTCAACATAGCCAGAGTGGTATTCTCCTGGTAAATTCAAACTGTCCTACACTGGGTGCAGTGGGTAAAAAGAGGAGCTGTGTCCAATCTAAAAAACATAGAAGTCTTAGTAGATGTATAAGTCAGAAATTACTCATTCAGAGTCAAGGTGACTTTTGTAACTGCCACACCCTCCATAAGTGTTTACATAGAAGAGAGGTCTCATTAGTATGAACCCTGGCTTAAGAATGTGTAAATAGATTAAGCTGTGAGTGAATAAAACAGCAAAGCTCCCAAGCTAGCTAAGCCTGTCATCCACAAAACATCATATCAATAAGAGAAAAAATAAAACCTTATGATCATATCAACAGATGCAGAGAAAGCATTTGATAAGATCCAGCACCCGTTCATGATAAAAACTTTCCATAAAATGGGAATTGAAGTAACTTTCCTCAATATAGTCAAAGCCATCTACTCCAAGCCCACAGTGAACATCGATGGGGAAAAACTGAAAGCCATCCCCCTAATATCGGGCACAAGACAAGGTTGCCTACTCTTGCCACTTCTATTCAAGACCTCTTTGAAAATAAAATTAAAAAAAACTGCTATTAGTTAATTGATAACCAATATTCAAGGTGCAAACTGAAACCAGATACCAAGCTAGACATGAAAACCTAGACCAAGGCTGAAACTTCATTTCCTTATGACTATTTTGTCCCAAATCACACAGCTCTGGAGTGACACAACAGAAGGTATATTTGAAAATGTGCTTATTTTATTCTTAAACACTCAGCTGTATCATTACTTAGCAGGAATCATGTTTTCATGGGGGGGCAGGGACTTTAAGTGTAGAGCACTGAAGTAATTAAACACACCTGAGTCAGGCTCTGAGTCAGACTCTGAGTTCTGAAGATCGTATCTATATGATTTCCTTTTTATCCTTAAAGCCCAAATGGTTCAGAATAATTTTACAGAATTTACAGATAAGGAAACAATTATTCAAAAAGTTTCAAGACTTACTTTTCATTGTTATTTTATCTTTGAGGGGGAGGAGGATGGAAGTTGTAGTGATACAGTTTGGACCATCCAACTGCAATACTCAGGGTTTCCTTCTGGCTCTGCACTAAGGAATTATTCGTGGCTATCCTTGTGAAATATCAAGTGAAAGAAGGAATCCGGAGCTCCGATCTCCATCCCTGTTCTAGTGTCAGGGATGCTGTCTCGCTTGCCAAGGCATCGAAAATCAGATGGGCTGGACATGTAATGTGATTTGGAGATGACCGCTGAACTAGAGCCATTACCGACTGGATCCCATGAGATGTCAAAAGATCACGTGGCCGCCCACCTACAAGACGGTTAGGCTTTCGTCAAGACCCTGAACAAACGGTTTGAGGCTCTTTGTATTGCTGAAGCAACCAGATGCCATTGGGCTACACTGGCAAGTGATAGGGTCAAATGGAAATATTACTGGCCCCGCTCGAGCAAAATCGACAAGTTATGGGATGTCAAGTGATCAAGTCAAGTGATCAAGTGATCCTTGGGGGCCAGTGGGTGGGTACAATATGGAATGGAAGGGATCAAACCCAAGATAGATGTGTGCATGGCAAGGGCCCTACCCACCTTACTATCTCTCCAGCCCCTTAAAACTAACTTTTTAGAACATTGTCACATTGAAAACCTATTTTGAAACCAGCCCTGACTACAAAGCAAGCTTTTCTGTTAAACTACAAGCCTCCCGCAAATACTGAGCAGTAGGGCTGAAAGATAATACCAGAACTCTCGCTTTTTTGACCCAGAAATTTCTCTATTATGGTTCCAGCAACGCTGAGTCTAAAAAAACTGTGGATTTTATTTTAATTCATGGTTTGAAAACTGGCCAAAATACAAATTTAAGGTGTCCGATAAATCTCAATAGCCCTTATACATTACTCCTAAAATTAATTCAACCACCAACTGAATTTTAACATAAAGATTATGCCATATAAATTATTGCAAGTGTTGTTTTTTACTATTGACCACATATCTTTCTCCCTCTGCCCCTCAAGGTGTTTCAGGTGTGGCTGTAGTGCCCAGCTGCATTGGCAGATGGCAGACAGAAGATAGGCTTATCTAAAACCAGGTCTCTGCCCCGTGGGCCCTGTATGGTTAATGCTCTGAAATAGAAAAAATACTGGGCTGCCTGGGATGAACCCAGAGCCATGGCAAAGACTGGCAAGCTACCTTTGGTATATTTGATATGCCAAAATCAGTAACAATAATGAACCTCATTCCCAACGAATGGAGACATTACTGGCACCTGCTCAAACAAATTGATGAACAATGGGAAGACAAGTGATACAAGTGATCTTTCTCCCTTGTCTTTATGTCTCTTTGCTTGCTCTTCAAACCTCTCTTGAACACATATTTCTTTCCTTCCTCTACACACATCTTTCTAAGTTTCATTCAACAAAATCTATTTTGCTTCACTAAAAAAAAGAAAAGTTTTATTGAAAAAGATAAAAGGGATCTTAATGTAAATCATGTTTTGATTTACAATCAAATTTATATTCAAAATTTATAATAATACTTACATGTTCTATTTGTCTCCATGCACTCAAAACTATTTCCTCTGTCACTGATGGTTGTGATAACTATTATTATATTATTAGAAATGAATGCTGATTAAACTCTTTCACCCTAGAATTTAGGCAGTATTCTTTAATTCTTTTAATTTAATTCTTTTCAGATTACTGAATTTTGATGAACTTTATAATTCATTTCAAAAGAATGTCACTTTGTATAAATTTTAAGTATAATCACTATAAATATATGCAGTTTTAAAAACATGGTACTAAATTATATAATACACTAAGCTGAATTTACTGGGATAGTTGTATACAGAACATTAAACAAAAGATTCCGTTATCTTTTGATGAAACTATTGGTAACATACTATCAAAATATATTTTATTGAAACAAAATTTAAAACAGAATAATTATTTCTTATTCCATCTTGAAATCATAGAATGGACTGAATAAAACAGTTGAAAGAAACTAAATTCTAGGTGCCAGAGAGAGAATATACAGGTCAGTTACTTGCCTTGCATACAACGATCTGTTTTAATCCCTGTCACCTTGTATGGTCCTCCAAGCAATATCAAGAGGAATCCCTGAGCACAGAACCAGGAATGAGCCTTGAGGTTCACAGGGCTTGGCCCCCAAACCAATAATAATAATAAATGAAATTCTAATTTTTCTAGAATTTATTGAGGTAAGATTGACAAAATCTAAACTCCTAGTAAGGAATAAGACACACAGAAAACAATGTGATTGCTTGTATCTTGGTCTCAAGGGGTCTTCGATACTCTGTCCTTTAGTTTGTTTTCTTTTTGGGTAATGTCTGGTGATGCTAAGAGCTTACTCCTGGCTCTGCATTCCAAAATCACTCCTGGCATTGCTTGAGGTTCATATGGGATGCTGGGGATCAAACCCAGGTCACCCACATGCAAGGCAAATGTCCTACCGCTTTGCCATAGTTCCAGGCCCTGTCCTTTAGTTTTAAAACCCTTCCTAGGTGCTTATATAACCAAGGCTGGGTTTCCTGCAGAATAAGAGAAGTACAGGGAATGGAATTCAATCATCCCATTCATTATATTGAAATTTGAAAATGAAAAGAGTAAATATTGAATATTTCTAAAAAATTAAATATAGGAATGCTAAGATTTATAGTAGTGTGAAGAGACAAAAAAGTTTCATCAAGACAAGAGAAGCTATGAAAGAAAACATGTATTTAACTATACCAAAACAATTTGTTAGAGAAAAAAAAGAAAAGAAAAGGAAAGAAAAGGAAAGGAAAGGAAAGAAAAGAAAAGAAAAGAAAAGAAAAGAAAAGAAAAGAAAAGAAAAGAAAAGAAAAGAAAGGAAAAGAAAAGAAAGGAAAAGAAAGGAAAGGAAAAGAAAGGAAAGGAAAAGAAAATAATCCACAAACAAGTCAAAGAACAAACTAGTTGGGGCAAAATAGAGAATCAACAACGATGTGCTCTCTTTAATTTGCACAGGGCTTTTGCACAGGAAGAAACATATTCAATAGAAATAAAAGTCTAAAGACATGAACAGATAAATCACAAAGAGCCAATTCAAATTGCTACCTGATCTTAAACAATCCTCAAACTAACCCCAGAGCATTCAAAATATAGAAAGGGAAGATAGTACTAAATTACATTTTATATATATATATATATATACATAGAGAGAGAGAGAGAGAGCATCAAAATTCAAAATGAAGGAAGAGAGTACTCACACATAAAAGGCTAATAATACAAGGTTAATAATGCAAGTTGCAACTCTTTTGGACAGCAGCATTTCAGAAATCTATTAAAACTGTCCATAATGCATACAAACATACTCAGATATGATTAATATCACTTATAAATAGAAGCATAAACATTGAATGAAATTACCATAGAATTTTTTTGTACTAAAAAATTAATAAAAATAAATTGAAAACATTAAGAATAATACCCATCAACAGAGAAATGATTGACTATGTTATGAATCATATTTTTACAGAATTTTAAAAGAATTATAAATGTACTTGGATACAATACTTTATTGAAAATAAATGCTACATAAATTCATGAATAATGTAATCTTTTTAAAAGCATGCTTCCAAAACACTAAGCATATATACATATACACAACATATACATATATGTATGTATCTATCTCTAATTGTATAATCATAATACGCAAATAAAGCAATATGAGAGGATATGTGCTCATTACTAAAGTGAATTGTCAAGTGACAAGGAAACACACAGTTTTTAAGAGGACAGAAGAAAAGCAAACAAAAAATGAGAGAAAAAAGATAATGAAATAAAGTTCTTACATTCATTTATTTGTATATATTTACTGACATATTTTATGCACACCATCATGTAAAATTTTATCAATTATATATTTATATGAGTATCTGTACAAACAAATGCATAGGAAAAAATTGAATTCAGGGGGCCGGAGCGATAGCCCAGCGGGTAGGGCATTTGCCTTGCCCGCGGCCGGCACTTGCTGGCCCGGGTTCCATCCCCGGCATCCCATATGGTTCCCGAGCACCGCCAGGAGTAATTCCTGAGTGCAGAGCCAGGAAAAACCCCTGAGCATCGCCGGTGTGACCCAAAAAGCAAAAAAAAAAAAAAATTGAATTCATTTCTTTCATAAAAATGAATGCATTGTACTGATTTGGCACAATCCATCACATATTCATATGCACTCAGGACATTAGAATGAGCCCTTATTTGTAAATAAGATCTCTTGAGATGTAATTAGTTATGATGAGGTGATACTGGATTACACTGGATTAAATCAAATTGTAAATGTCTTTATAAAAGAACCCCGAGTCCAAGGTCAGTAGAAACAAAGGCCAGAAACAAAAGTCCATGGTTGACACCTGCGCCAACCTCTAGGGGAAAGGCAGTTGGAATAGAGAAGGGACCAAAATGACAAAGACAGTGGTAAATGAACACTGTGTAAGAACTGTGTGAAGAATAGGTAAGGAACAAACATGGTAACCTCTCAGTATCTGTATTGCAAACCATAATTCCCAATGGGAGAGAGAGAGGGCAAGAAAGAAGGAAAGGGCCAGACATAGAGACAAACTGGGGGTGGGGAGGGTGGCAGGAAGGTAAAGGGGCACATTAGTGGTGGGAAATGTGCACAAGTGGAGGGATGGGTATTGGAACAGTGTATGACTGAAATAGGATCATGAACAGCCTTATGACTGTATGGCACAGTGACTCAATCATAATAAGAAAAAAATATCCCAAGAAGATCCATGTAAAAAAGTGAAGCAAAGACAAGTAGGATTGGATTCATGCCATCACAAGCCAAGGAAACAGCATGCCCCACCTCCCAGGTCCTGGAAGAGGTATGGAAAAGTACTCTCTCCCAGAGTCTTCCAAAGGAATGGCTGAAGCAACTCTTCTTTCAGATTTCCAGCCTTCAGATCTGTGAGAAAATAAGTCTGGATCCTTTTAAGCCACCCCATTTATGATCATTTATTACAGCAGTACATTTTCTAGTATATACATTTTCTAGTATATAATCTCAGAGTACAGATGTTACGTGTTTGGTCATATGAAAATTATTTATCTTAATTCTCTCCATCAAAGAACTTACAAATAGTTCAAGGGCCATTCTTAGCATTGGTGGTTGGGGTCACTCCCAGCAATGCCCAGGAGACCATGTGGTGCCAGGAATCAAACCTTGGTTTTCAGCATGAATAGTTTGTGCTCCAACCCATTTGGATTACCTGCCTAAACCCTAGCAATTCTTTGAAATAATTAAAGTTACCAGAAAAGCCAAAAGGCTATTCACCAGAATAATTTTAACCTACCTTGCCAATCAGATATTTTCTCCAAAAGGTAAGTTTGTTATGTTACACGCGTAATAAATTATAGTTTAAACCTTTCTGGAACATTTAAGCTATTCTGGCATCTGACTGAAGGTTATTGTTAGCATTCAGGAAGAATTTCAGTAGGAATAGAAAGGATAAGGAAGTGAGTAAAATCATTTCAGAACTATTTTTGAAGGGTAATGCCAGCTTTCCAGTGGGATTTCAGTGGTTGGTGAGAGGGCAGCAGAATTATTGCTGAAGTATTCCTTGTGGACAGCTTTAATCTCATGGCTGAAGTGTATTCAAAACAATTCTGCTGCGATAGTAAAAACTATATATCCATGCTGTGCTTTCCCAGAAGAGTATCCTGACCTTATTCACATGAGCCAAGAACTGAAAAAGAGCTGAAGGGGTAAATTGGGAAAGTGCTACCATAGAGATTTTACTCTAAATACCAGTGGGAGAAGTCCCATGGTCCCCAAAGACATTAGATGTTTTATGGGATATGTGCCAAAATGAATAATGCATAGAAAAAAATGATCCTCACTCTATTCAGGTAAGATTATACAGCAAAGTAGGAGAAAGTATCAAATGAAACATTTTCTTCTATGTGATTGTTCTGCAGAGATGTAAACTAATCCACCACCAAGCTCCTGCTCAGTGCTAGGGGCACTGAACAGTTACATCTCAAGCAAACTAATCATGTGAAAGACCATATGCTCAACAAATATTTATTTGATCTATTAGGGGCACTGAGCTAGTGAACTTCTAACCAACCTTCCTACTTATCTGGTACTTTTCCTGTCCTCACTCTCATAGTTAAGAATCCCCTACCCTAAGTCCTCTTGGGGGTACTACTGTGTGCTCAGAATTTTATAGTGTCTTACTTTATATTAAGAACTTAACTTTTGCTTCTACCTCCCAATCACACCAACTCTTCAAGTTCCTGGACTTCAAGGTATTAGTCTTGGAACTCTATTTTTTTTTAAATTTTTATTGGTTTGAGGCTCTTTCTGTTCCTGGAGCGAGCAGATGCCCTTGGGCTACACTAGCATGTGACAGGACGTATGGAGATGTTACTGGTGCCCGCTCAAGCAAATTGATGAACAACGGGAAGACAAGTGATACAAGTGATTGTTTTTTATTGTTGCTGTTGTTTTAATCTTTATATTTTAGCTTAGATAATAGGGTTGTAATAGTGTCCAAGTTTATGGCATTGATACATTATGCACACAGTTATGCTCACCATCAAAGTGCCCGTAACACTCCCCTACCCCCTCAACCCCCATCCCTTTGTCAATCTTGTGTGACATTTCTTCCCTCTTATCTCTTTCCCCCATTATTGACATTATGGCTTAGAGTATACTGTGAGTTTTCGGTCATTACATTAATTAATCTCTTTACACAGAATGGCTCTCCCCAACCTATAAGTCTCCATCTCCATTTCCATACCACCAACTTAAGCAAGGTTCCTAGAACTCTACCAGTACAGTCACTCCTTTGTTCTTTATATTGGATCCTTTTCTGAAACTTTCTTTTTATTCTTATTCACAATACACAATGACTAGATTTATATGCATTCATATTGAAAACTACAACTATGTGTTCATACACCAGCACTTAACACAGCATGTTATGTAAAAATATATGTAGATTATATTTATATAATAGTTACTAAAAATTAGTGTTTTACTAAACATGATTATTCACGATCACGATCTTCCCATTAATTATCTATTTGCTAGAGCGGGCACCAGTAAAATCTCCATATGTCCTGTCTCATGCCAGTAGAGCAAAGGGCATCGGCTTGCTACAGGAACATAAAGAGCCTCAAAACATTATATTAGGTCATGGGAATGACCTAATATAATTGTTACTGGCATTTGGCATATCAAATACAACACGAGCAGCTTGCTAGGCTTGCCGTGCGGGAGGCATATTCTTTAAACACCTCCAAATAAAGCATTTATTGATGAACCGCGCGGCCGCTTGCGGCGCGCGAGCCGGACTGTGATGGGCTGGTCGGCTGGGTGGAGTTCTGAAGAGAGGGAAGTCGGATGTGGAAAATGGCGGCGCCCGTGGAGTGGGTGGGGGGTCGTCTGGCTTGTTGTGAGGTTCTGCCGGGGTGGTGGGCCAAGGCTAGAACCCACCATGCCTCCCGACTGCCTCATGAACGGCTGGGCACAGGGAGAGCAAGGGAACCGCTCTGCCCCATGTCTAAGAGTCTCTGGACCAGCATACCTGGGCGGATTGAGGAAGAAATGGCTGCAGGGTGGGTGTCGATGATCCGGGCTGTGATGGGCTGGTCGGCTGGGTGGAGTTCTGAAGAGAGGGAAGTCGGATGTGGAAAATGGCGGCGCCCGTGGAGTGGGTGGGGGGGGTCGTCTGGCTTGTTGTGAGGTTCTGCCGGGGTGGTGGGCCAAGGCTAGAACCCACCATGCCTCCCGACTGCCTCATGAACGGCTGGGCACAGGGAGAGCAAGGAACCGCTCTGCCCCATGTCTAAGAGTCTCTGGACCAGCATACCAGGGCCGGATTGAGGAAGAAACGGCTGCAGGGTGGGTGTCGATGATCCGGGCTGTGATGGGCTGGTCGGCTGGGTGGAGTTCTGAAGAGAGGGAAGTCCGGATGTGGAAAATGGCGGCACCCGTGGAGTGGGTGGGGGGTCGTCTGGCTTGTTGTGAGGTTCTGCCGGGGTGGTGGGCCAAGGCTAGAACCCACCATGCCTCCCGACTGCCTCATGAGCGGCTGGGCACAGGGAGAGACAAGGAACCGCTCTGCCCCATGTCTAAGAGCTTTGCGCAGTGGCAGTATCGTAGCCAATGAGGTTTATCCGGGCGCGATTATTGCTAAACATGATTATTACGCAGTAAAATTTACTTGCTGTGCAAATGACCTAATGTATCAACTATGGCTCTAACACATGTAAAGAAAAAATAGAGTTCAAAGCTGTGTAATGTATACTCATTCTCCATAGACTTAGTGCTCAAGATGGTGGGATGGATAGAAAGTTTCAGTTGGAAAATAATTTCCATTTCAGATTAGAAATTGATTTCTACAGCAATTTCTGAAGTCAGCCAAGGACTCTAGAAGATAAACTTTTTATTCTCCTCTTCTGCCATCATTCCACTTTTTGCCTCTCCAGATTTATGTATGTTTCAAATCCAAAGTTACTAATTGGGGAAATATAGTGCCTAAAGTATATCATTAAAAAATTACTTTCGGGCAACTTAAATGTGGACTTAAGGAGAAACAAACTAAGAAGTTTGTTCAGGCCTCCTCATTAAAGGAATCAGATGAGTTTATGTATCACTATATAATTACAAGGACAACTCTGCTTTGAGACAAAAGTGTGTTTGGGACACACTCAAAGAGTTGGATGAAGGTATAACCTCTCCATACAACCTGCTGGATCCTTATGTGACAGTGGCACCTCTTTTATATTTGAACTCAGAACCCTTGATCTTTGGAAAATAATCTGAGTAATCATTGATAGAACATGCCACATGAATTTTGTATAACTTGTATCACTTGTCTTCCCGTTGTTCATCGATTTGCTTGAGCAGGCACCAGTAACATCTCCATATGTCCTGTCACGAGCTAGTGTAGCCCAAGGGCATCTGTTTGCTCCAGTAACATGAAGAGCCTCAAATCATTCCTTCAGGTCATGGGAATGAGGTCTATAATTGTTACTGGTTTTTGGCATATCAAATACAACACGGGTAGCTTGACAAGTTCTGCCATTTGGGTGGTATACTCTCAGTAGTAGGCTCTCATCTCGTGCATTTACTGATGAACCTCAACAGGAAGAAATTTCTCTTGGGTGGAGCTCTGAGGAGCTGTGGAGTCTGGATGTTAAGAATGACTGCCCTCATGGTGTGGGGGTTCCTCTGGCTTCTTGCTAGAATCACTGGGATGATGGGCCAGGGCTAGAACCTGCCAAGAATTGCATACAGTGTATAAATGTGAAAGATCCTGGGAAGGACCTGGTCCTAACTTCCATTATTGTCTAAGACTATTGCACGGCCGCCAGAGCAGCCACGAGCCGGTGCAGCTGTGGGTCTGGACTCTCTTCTGCTGTTGCTGGCTGTGGTAACTGGGAGCTTGCAGAGACGTCACCAACATGGAGGTGGAGGAATGGGAGGAGGAGCCCAAATCCAGGCTCCAAGTCCAGCCAGCGTGCCCCCTGCTGCCAGCATGAATTTTGTAATGAAATATAAAATAGAAGTTTGTAATGAAAAAGAAAACATATAATAAAGATATTAAAATTCTGATGGAGGTGTTCTTCAATAGGCAATAATCCAGGGGATGATTATAGTCTCCACTGCAATTCCCAAGAAACTGAATGTACAGAAAGGGTATCAGTGGGGAACATGAATTTTCAGAAAAGTCACAGAGAGTGGTTTGGGTAAATCAGAACATGGGGGGGTAATGCATGTAGAAATATAAAGCCTTTCTTTGAGGCATCTGTGCGCTTTCACTGACTTTCTTAACCTCTAAAACTTCATGAGCAGGTTTGTTGCTGAACATTCAAATCTTTTTCTTGGGGCGGAGCTTTAATCCAAGAGGTAGGGCTTTTGCCTTGCGCGGCCAACCCATACTGGCCGGGTTCGATCCCGGCATACCATATGGTCCCCCAAGCACTGCCAAGAATAATTCCTGAGTGCAGAGCCAGGAGAAACCCCTGAACATTGCCGGGTGTGACACAAAAAAAAGCAAAAAATAAAAATAAAAAAATAAAATAAACTGTTTTTCTTTTGCACTTGCTTTGGACTAAGCCAACCTAGAGACACTCTGTGGAAGCAACCAGAAAGGCTTCTGGAGAAACTCTGCTGTTGAACTTGTGGACAGACCAACACTGGATTGATAATGAATTGATCCTGCGTTCCCCAAGGTTGAAGAGTCAGAGCAGCCCAGAGTGACAATCATTAGGGTCCTTCCCTGGGCTCTTTCCCCTAAAGTGCTAGACTATATCCTATATTTAATGATCCTTTAATTGGAAATAGTGGGGCTGCTCCAAAGTTGACAATTTCTGGAGGCAAAGTAAATCTCAATCAGAATTTGATCAAATTTGAGACAACTCTGTAGAGCAGGAATAGGAGAGAACCACCCTACTTCTCTTCTCTGTGTATAAGCCGTCCCACTCAGAGCATGATTTCGGTCTTCTTAAATCTGTTTTCTGAGTCACAATCCAGAGCCCCAAACAAATATACTCTTTTTCCTTCTTTCCATCTTGACCAAGTTTCAGTTCTGGATGTGCCTTCTATGTTCATTAAAGGCAGATTTTTTTCTTTTTGTTTTTCTTAAATATGTTATTATACCACCGTGATATATACAGTTACAAAGATGTTCATAAGATGTTCATATTTGGGATTTGGTCATACAGGGTTCCAGCACCCATCCCTCCACCAGTGCCCATTTCCCACCACCAAAGTCCCGATTCCCTCCACCCTCCCCTAGCCTGCCTCTGTGGCAGGTTCTTACATTCTTTCTCTTTCTCTCTCTCTCTTTTCCTTCCCTTCCACATCATGTATTACAATACATACAGTAAGAGGTTGTCATGTGTATCTTTATGTAAAGATGCCATTGGGCTACATTGGCAAGTGATAGGGTCCAATGGAAATGTTACTGGCACCAGCTTGAGCAAATCGATGAATAATGGGATTCAAGTGATCAAGTGATCAAGTGATCTTTATGTAAAAGGCAGATTTTTTACATCTCAGGCAGGATCTAACTGAATGGGAATCTCTTGGTATTAAGTCCAGAAATCTTTTTTTTTTCTTTTTTTGGGTCACACCCGGCAATGCTCAGGGGGCATCCTGAGCCCCCCAGGTAAATTCTGGCTCTGTACTCAGGATTTACTCCTGGTGGTGCTCAGGGGACCATATGGGATAAGAATAAACAGAGAACCGGGTTGACTGCATGCAAGGCAAAATACCCTACCTGCAATGCTACGGCTCTGGCCCGAGTCCAGAAATCCTTATTTCAAAAGACAATGCAAAAATTTCCAAGTTCACAGAAACTTAATAATGAAGTTTTTCCCCTATTTCTATAACAAGCGTTGTTTATTTATACACCCGATCAGTCTTATTTTCTCCAGGTAGATGCCTAGTGCCCACCAGATTCTGTGGTTTTCTCATTCTTACTCTACTGTCACTTGTGGAGCCTCTGTCAAAGGGATGTGAATATAGCTGCACAAACTTTGGACAACAACCCTAAAAGGATTACATGTTAGCCTCTGTCTCCTGGCATTGATTTTTAGACCAAAACCCAGCTCCTGAGTTTCTGACATTTCACTCCCACTGGTATTAGAAATTTATTATATATGGGAACATAAATGTTCAAACTTAGCAAACACTAAGGACTTGACACCACTTCTTTTTGGCACACCCCATGGTGCTCAGGGCTCACTTCAGTTCTGCACTCAGGAATCAGGCCTGGAGGTGATTTCTGAGGGTACCATAAGGAGTGCTGGAGATCGAACTTGGGAAGGCAGCAGGCATGGCTAGTGCCCTTCCTGCTGTACTATCTCTCAGCCCCACCTAGTGCTTTTAATTACCATGTTACAAGATGCATGATTTTGTAAACTAGCCTAATAATTCAAGCAATGGTTTCATTGCATTCCTCATATTATGTTAAATCTAACAAATCTACACAGTCTGAATTTAGATAAGTATATAATGAAGTATAGCAAAATATAGCAAAACAAGCAATAGAAATGCAAGATGAGGCAAATGTTACAAAAACAGTGCAGCAATTTCTCAAAAAATGTCTGAAATACAATTATTGTTATACCCAGCAACCTCACTTCTAAACATAAGCCCAAAGAAATTGAAAGTAGTATCTCAAAGAGATATTTGTATACTTGTGGTCATAACACCCTATTCACAATATCCTAAAAGTAGATGCAGAGCAAGTACTGACAAAGACATAAATGAATAATAAACAAAATATGATGTAGACAATGATGTGTTATTCTGCTTTATGAAGGGAAGAAATTCTGACAGTATGGATGAACTTTAGTGACCTCATGCTAAATGAAATCAACCAGCCAGACACCATAACATAAATGATGTACAATTTCACTTATATGAAGTACCTGGACCAGTCAAGTGCATCAAAACAGGAAGTAGAAAAGTGGATTCCAGCGCTAGGGAAATGGAAAGTGTTTCATGGACAGGTTTCAGTTTACAAGGCAGAAAAGGGTCCACATTTGCATGACAAGGTGAATATACTAAATACAACACTTCTGAAAATGATTAGATTGGTGATCTTATCTCACTGTATATTATCACAATAAATAAGCTGAAGATTAAGTGGCTTTATTGCTTTTTGTGAAATAGATCCACCTGTTGGGCAGCTGCCCACCACCAAAACAAGGCCCCCATAAGCTAAAGCTGTCTGCACCTGAAGATAAGCTACCTAGATCACCTGAGCAATTCATTCCTCACCTGAGATTTGCACAATGGGACCTCTAATGCCAGCAGTTCAGCCTTTGTCCTCCCACTCACAGCGGAGGGCTGGTCTCCTGGACACATGTTGGTGCCCTCCTGCCAGAGAGCCTGGAAGGAAGAAATGAGATGGATCAGCACTTTAAAAATATTGAATGTCCTTCAAAGATGCACCTCATCCACAGAGGCCATCATGGGAAAGTTAGGTACATTAATCATGTCCCCTGCTGGAAAGGAAGGGGGAAGAAATAAATAAACAGCCCATCATCATGATCAGGTAGCAAAGGTTTGTTTTAGGTCACTACCCCCATTAAAGTGAATTTCAATGCTGTCAGGAGCAATGCTACGAGTCTTCTGTCCTTTTTTTTTTTTAAATGAGCAATTCAGGCTGGAAAGGGAGGCGTCTTCGCTATGAGCTCCAGAGTGAGCGTCCCTGTCAATTTCTCTACCTTTTCGTTTTTTGGTGCTCTCAAAGCAAGCATATAAGAGCACTAGATGTTTACCTCTGCATTCAAGCAAATATTAAGTGAAGCTAATGTAACTGCCTTGAATAAATATTAACGGAAGCTAATGTACCTGGCAAGAAACTTAATAATTTAAGAATATCAATATGTTTTATGTGCTTGCACTTTGGAATGCAGTTATGATTTTAACATTATGACTAAAATCTTCACATTTTTAATATAGGGAAAGAAATTTTAGAAAAAACAAATATGAACATAATAGATTGCTTTGTCTGGTGATAACACGTTGATAACACATTAATCTTGATATGTATCCTTAGAATTTTTTTCCTGTGTGCAAGTATCCACATATGCACAAAAGTAGATTAAAAAGTACATAAATACATGAGGAAAAGTATTTCATATTTTGGTAGGAAGAATTTCCTGCCAGATACTATAAATGCCTGAAGTTAGGAATTTGGCCTCCTAGCAACTCCAAGAAACTTCGTATGGGTGAGCTCCAATCCTCCAGCAAAATACCACAGGAGTATATTTGAATGATGTAAATCGGATATTGTATTTATGCAGAAAAAAAGGAAATTCTTTTTCCTTTAAATGGGTATTAAAGTAAAGAATTTAAAAAGACAGATTTCTACTTCCGTCTCAGGAGATAGGTTAGAAAAGAATAATAATTACATGTCTAAATTAGTATAGTAATTCAACAGGAAAATATAAAAAGAAGTCAAGAACCTATGGTAGCAAGCATAAATTATACTTATTGGACTGGAGATAAGTGTATTTTAGCTTGATAATTTAAAATTAGTACCCTCTCTCTCACTTTAGTCTAAAAGTCTCTTAAAGGTAGTGAACTCTGTTGTGGTAGCAATCACTCACTATTCTCGATGATCTTTCCAAAAGCAGTAACTTAATTCTCATTCTTCCTTGTCCTTCCAAGTTCTACCCAGTGGCAACAAGCATTCAATTAAATTCTCAATAAATAAACAACGTTCTGAATCCTAATTCTCTGTGGGAAGAAAAAAATTCCAAACTTACTTTGCCCTCCTTCTAATAGAATGCCAAGGGAGAGAATTTTTCTCACACTATTAAACTCAACCATCATGAGATTCCCATGAACAAAAATGCCAAACTACTGACATGTAAAAGTATTTATATGACTTTTCTCCTTCCTTGAAAACAGAATTATTTAAGACCCTCAGAAAATACTTTGATGCCTAGAGTTCTGATTCCTGACAAGTTCTGCTCCAAGAAGTGTTTATTTTTGTTTCAGCCATTTTAATAGATAATCAATAGATTTGGTGTGCCTCATTTTGTTTGTATTCTCTTTAATTTCAGAATATGTATTTACATGGAGTCATTCATTGTTTTTCTCAACAGAATTATTCGTTAAAACATGGTACAGACATTACCTTAAAAAGAGTAACTTTAGTAACTAGTGCTGAATTTCTTCAGCAAACAACTGCAGAAGGGATACAATATGCTTGCAAGCTTGTCTCAGAGTTTTCTCCCTCATCCTTCATCCTACCTCCTGCCACCCCACCTCACCATTCCCCCCCCCCCATCTTATTACCCTCGTAAGCTCCATTCTGCAGACCTGATCTTAGATTCTGTTGCTTTAAGACTTTTTTTGTTCCCACATGAGAGATTTTTCTATTTCATATATGAGAGAGAGATCACTTTGTATCTCTCTCTACCTCTTTCTCTTTTTCTGGTTGACTTCACTCAGCATGATCCCCTCAGCTCCATCCACAGAGTGGCAATTTGCATAATTTTATATTTTCTCTAGCTGGGTAGTACTCCATGTTGCTTTATACAATTACCATTCTCGAGAGTTTCGCTATTATGAATGGTGTTGTAATAAACAAACATAGGAGCATAAATGTTTTGTCCAAAAGCAGTAGCAGTTTGGGTCCTTGGAGTAGATGCACAGAAATTATGCTGGGCTGCCTACAAGAGGCACACTTTAACAGTCAACACAAATATAGGCTCAAAGTCAAAATCTGGATAATAATATTACAAGAAAATAATTGCCTTTTTGAAAAGATGTGGGCTTTGTAACTGAAATCCCCAGGCTTTCATGGAGTCGGGGATGGGCCACCTCTTCCCATCCCTCTGTTCTTCTGGAAGGCTAGACAGACACACCCATGCCCCCAAAGCCTCCACTCAGTTAAAAAATCTAACTCCAACCTTATCACCCCATTAAAGACTCTGTAATCCCTGGAGTGCACTGCTGCTACAATACTGATACACACTGAGTAGCACATCATATCCAGTCTGTTTGTAACAGCTCAGTAAAAGGTGATGCCCTTAGCAACATCAATATGAGATATATGTTATAATAAGCAATAAAAATTACGTTATTTCATGCCTGCTAAGGGAGCAGCCTTCAGGAGTGGGCAGGAAATTAGGGACTTTGGTGGTGGTAAGGGCACATTTGTGGTGGCACTGGTGTTCAAATATTGAACCTGAAACAACTGTATGGTAAACAACTTTGTAAATCACAGGGTTTAAACCAAGTTTAAAAATTTAACAGCTGATGAGATAAATAAAAAAAGCAAGCCAGGGTGGGCTGG
This sequence comes from Cryptotis parvus, assembly GCA_021461705.1. Classification (NCBI taxonomy): domain Eukaryota; kingdom Metazoa; phylum Chordata; class Mammalia; order Eulipotyphla; family Soricidae; genus Cryptotis; species Cryptotis parvus. Next base: position 30,479 of record JAJIBD010026174.1, on the reverse strand, counting down.
AGCAATTGCATAGCAGGTTACATTTGCTGTGCACATGGCCAATCTGGGTTCAATCCCGGCACTCATATTGTTCCTTAAACCCAGCAGAAGTGATCTATGAACATAGAGCCAGGACTAAGCACAGAGCACCACCAGGTGTGACACAAAAGCCATTTGTAAAAAAAAAAAAGTCAGGGTGTCCATGCTTATATCAGACAGTATTGACTTTATTCATTTGTTTATTTATTTGTATGTTTGTTTATTTATTCATTTATTTATTTATTTCTGTAGGGAGTGTGTAATTGTACAGGGATGCTTAGGTACAGAATTTGAATAGCCGTGAATGCCTAGTGGCAGAAAATACAGGGTGTTTGTGGATGTGCACAACTGATCATGTTAACTGATAGTTTTACTGTCATGTACTGGATCAAACAGACCAAGAGCTTCTTCCATAGGAGTTAAGTCACCCACTGACCCTCCTGAGCTCTTACATCTTGAGC
>JAJIBD010026174.1:0-25000 GCA_021461705.1 Cryptotis parvus | reverse complement strand
TATGTGTATATCATGAAGAACTTATAGTCCTAAAACTTTATGCTCTTAATGATGGATCATGAAAATATTTAAAACAACTGATAACAAACTGAAAAGAAGATATTGACAACAATACAACAGTAGCTGGAGATTTCAATGCCACTTTATCACCTCTGGATAGATCAACAAGGTTAAAATTCAACAAGGAAACACTGACTTTTAAGGAAGAGATAGAGCTAAAATCAGCTAACATAAATAGTGGTCTTCATCCCCAAGATGTCAAATATACATGTTTCTCCATTTCACATGATATTCTCAAGACAGACCATGCAATGGTCACAAAACATGTCTCCATACAACTAAGAAGATAGAAATTGTATCAGCCCTCCTCTCAGTCCATGATGCACTGAAAATGAAAGTTAATCATGAACAAAAATGGGGAAAAATCAAACACTTGGAAATTCAACTACTGAACAGCCAGTGGGTAAAGAGGAAATCAGAAAAGAAATGCAAAGTGTCCTGGAAACATAAGGAACTGTGACAAGGTTACCAGAACATACGAGATACAACAAAAACAACATTAAAAGGCAAGTTCTTAGCAATGAAAGAATTCATTAAAAAGCACAAAAAAGTTCAATTAAATATACTAGAGAACTAGAAAATGTCAGATAGAAAGTACCAAAGACAGGGAGCCCAAAACAAGCAGAAGGAAAGGAACAATAAAACTTGGAGCAGAAACCAATGAAATGGAGACTGAAAACGCAATTCAAAAGATTAATGAAACCAAGAGCTGATACTTCAAAGAATAAACTATATTTATAAACCTTAGCCAAACACACAAAAAAAAAAAATACCTAAATAAGTCAAATTAGAAATGAAATATGAGATAATTATAATGGGTCCACAGAAATCCAGAGGAATATCAGGGATTACTATAAAAATCTAGAGACTCACAGACATGGGGCAGAGCTGCTACTGGCTCTCCCTGTGCACAGACACTCACGAGGCACCCGGGAGGGATGGCGAGTTCTAGCCCTGGCCCACCACCCCAGCAGAGCCTTGCAACAAGCAGACAACCCCCACTCCATGAGGGTCTCCATTTACCACATCCAGACTCCCTCTCATCAGAACTCTACCCAGCAGACCAGCCTATCACAGTCTGGCTCATCGAGATCCACCTGCAGCAACCTTTTTTTAAATCCGGCCCAGGTATGCAGATCCAGAGACTCACAGACATGGGGCAGAGCTGCTACTGTCTCTCCCTGCGCCCAGCCACTCATGAGGCGCCCAGGAGGGATGGCAGGTTCTAGCCTTGGCCCACCACCTCAGCAGAGCCTCACAACAAGCCAGACGACCCCCCACTCCATGAGGGCCTCCATTTTCCACACCCAACTTCCCTCTCATCAGAACTCTACCCAGCAGACCAGCCTATCACAGCCCGGCTCATCGAGATCCACCCTGCAGAAGTCTTTTTTTAAATCCGGCCCAGGTATGCTGATCCAGAGACTCACAGACATGGAGCAGAGCTGCTACTGTCTCTCCCTGTGCCCAGCTGCTCACGAGGCGCCAGGGAGGGATGGCAGGTTCTAGCCCTGGCCCGCCACCCCAGCAGAGCCTCACAACAAGCTAGACGACCCCCCACTCCATGAGGGGCCTCCATTTTCCACATCTGACTTCCCTCTCATCATAACTCCACCCAGCAGACCAGCCTATCACAGCCCAGCTCATCGAGATCCACCCTGAAGCAGTCTTTTTTTAAATCCGGCTCAGGTATGCTGATCCAGAGACTCACAGACATGGGGCAGAGCTGCTACTGTCTCTCCCTGTGTCCAGCTATTCATGAGGCACCCGGGAAGGATGGCAGGTTATAGCCCTGGCCCGCCACCCCAGCAGAGCCTCACAACAAGCCAGAGACCCCCCCACTCCATGAGGGCCTCCATTTTCCACATCCAGACTTCCTGCTCATCAGAACTCTACCCAGTAGATAGCCTACTACAGCCCGGCTCACACGGCCGCAAGTGGCCACATGGTTCATCAATAAATGCTGGAGATCAGAGGTGACTACAAGAGTATGCCACCCTGGACGGTAGAGCCTGGCAAGCACCCATGTCGTATTTGATATGCCAAATACCAGTAACAATTATAGACCTCATTCCCATGACCTGATGGAATGGTTTGAGGCTCTTTATGTTCCCTGGAGCAAGCAGGTGCCCTTGGGCTCTACTAGCATAGACAGGACATATGGAGATGTTACTGGTGCCCGCTCGAGCAAATCAGTGATGAACGGGAAGACAGTGATATAGTGATACTATAAAAATCTATGTGCCACGAAATTATAAAGCTTAGAAAAATGGATAATCTTTTGATTCCTCTAACCTTCCAAAGATGAGACAAGGGGAAACAGAGCATGTAAACTTACAGGAAAATCAAAGAAATAGGAGCCCCCTAAAAGTTTCTATAGGCAAACAATGCCAAAACCAAAAGCAGAGAGAAACAACACTAAAATAAGAAAAGTATAGACTTATATCCTAATGAATATAAACACAAACATAAAGCACAACATAGTTTAAAATCTCAGATCATCTGAATATTATAAGAGTTAAAGAACTCCTTACTACAATCAACATTTTTTGGTTGGAAGGAAATTTTCAAAATGACAAAAATGGAATATCAAAATGATATTAAATGCTTTCCAAAATGGACAATGCTGCTGTCAAGGGGTGATATTGGAAGATGGGGGGGTAGCCTTTGATATAACTGTGAGGCAGTTCGTACTGGTTTAGTGAGAGACAGTGGGTTCTGGTGAGCAGTGCATGCTAAAGGGGGCAGCAGGTCAATTAAGTTTGAGAATCATTGGTCTGTATGATGAAGGCCACTAAATTTGGAATTCCAAACTTGACACCAACAAAACATCAGTTTCCACATCTTTAAAATGTGGACAGTTATACATGCTTTGATGACCACATCAAAACGTGTTTCAAAGATTCACTAAAATAAGATAGTCAAAGCACTTAGCATAGCAACTGAAGTGTAAGAATCCTTCATAAATCACAAGTATGATTAATATCTATTAATCATACTTGTAAGTATGATTAATACTTGATTAATAATTGCAAGTATTTGTTAATATCTATTAACTATGTAAAGAAATTAATAGTAAATAACTCTTAATGCATTATTATAGAATGCTGAGGCATGAGACATAGTGCCCAAGTTAGGAACTTGCCTTGCATGAGACAGAGCCTGGTTTGATCCCTGGCACACATATGGTCCCAAAGCACTGATCAAAAGTGATCCCTGAGCACAGAGACGAGAGTAAGCTCTGAGAACTGCCAGTTGTGGCCCCAAACCAGCCAACCAACCAAACAAGAAACGAATGTCATATACGTGAGGGGAGAAAAGACAGAAAGGTTACTTGACATTGAGCTTTTCAACTTATCTTGGATATAGGCAATTAAGCAGATATCTTTTTTAATGCTTTATTATGGAAAACTGAGCAGAGATTAAATACCATGAAACAAGTAAAAAATCAAAGTTCAAAGGTGAGAATGAAGATTCTCAACTCCCAGAAAAACATTCTGATGTTATCTTGATGTCTTGTAATGAAAAAATTTCATATATCTATTAGATAAACTTTAGCCTTTCCTCGTATGTCCAGAAGAAACTCGTGATTTTTTTTGAGTCTTTATCTTGTTTCTTTGGGAGAAAACAATTAGTTACCTGCTTATTCAATGGCTATCTACAAAATGCAATGGATATCCTCTAGTCACATTTAAGACCAAGATACATAAGGAAAAGCCTAAGGAAGTGAACTATAAAAAGGGTGAGTTAGTATTTTGATGTATCAAATAAATCTGTAAATACAGGGCAGAATAGTATAATAGTGACTTCAAGATAAACTCTGGAACCTGACTGCAGGGATTTAATTCCTACTCTCTAGCCCTACTAGCTGTGTGATCTTGAGCCACAACAATTTTTCTCTCACCTGTAAAAATTGGATATCACCTGTATCTATTTTATAGTGCTATTAGAGAATTGAATAATTAATATTTTTGGCAATAAGTGCTTCCTATTGCATTATATAAGCAAGGATGGAAAAAATTAAGGGAATTTATAGCAATTACTTATAATGACACTATAGATTAATTCTTTTTCTAGAATGCATTTCAGAAAGGGCTATTTTTAATTATCTAGGGGTAAAATAGTATTGGCACTAAAATTACTACCAGAACTTTAATAGGAATTAATGGTGTGATTTTTTTTAAACTAAAGGAAAACATCTTCTGGTACAAACCTCTCTGAAGTTCAAGAAAGCATGTGAACTGAACTGAAGGGACAACTCATGTACTGAGAAGAAAATTCTCGGTCCCATTGCAGTAGCAAACTTCAGTCTAATCACTCAGCTGAACAAACAAGACCCAGAATTTAGTTATTTTCCCAGAAACTGGATAAACAGCAACTTCCTTTGTAGTGTCTCTCTTTAAAGTAAGAATACCCACATCTCTGCTAATCATCACTTTACATTTCTATTTTAAAAGTTGCTTGTACTACACTTTTGCTATTTTAAGCCAATAAAAATGGCATAGGCAAATAAGCTTTTTAAAATAATTCATGAATGTAAATAATGTTCTGCTGTTTGTGTATAAATTTTAAACTACAAATTAACACAGCAGTGTATTACTCAAGGTCACTGGTGCACTGTAGGACTTATTTGGTTTTATGAGCTGAAACCCGCTCACTAAAGACTCTGGAACAGGAACAGAGTGAGATCACCAGGAATGTGGATAGTTCTTAAGTTTTCCCTGTACTTCAGCTCTTTCCAGTCTCTTTTAAGGACCCTGTGATTTTTCCATTTTATGATTCCTCTGTTCCCTCTGATCTAGTCTTTTTTTCAACACCCCACTCCTGCCTTTTGCATAATTTAGACTTCTGTATAAACCATGACTTTTTCTTACTGATAGCATCTGTGAATTCAGCACTTGGCTTAAATCTTGGCATATTCTCAGTTCAGTTTTAACTAGTAGAGAGACGGGGATTTAAATATTTGACCAGCACAACTTACTTGGGTGTCTACAGTGTGGTCTGTCAAACTATACATCTGTGGATCAGGTTCCCATTGCTGGCCTATGTGGCAGTCTTGGTCACATGGTACATGGTCAAAACCCTGCTACCCTCTGCACTGGGTCTGCAGGTGGGACAAGTTCCATTAGCCTGTATATATACATCTCTATATTTGTGATACCTTTGTGAGTATGCAGGTATCACAAATACATACACACATATAGTTTTTTTTCTCAAAGAAAATAGACTGCATTCAGGGAATATATCCAGGGAATATCTATCTATCTATCTATCTATCTATCTATCTATCTATCTATCTATCTATCTATCTATATATATATATATATATATAAGAGCAAATAAAATCCAAGCAAAATTCCATATATAGGATGATAGGGAAATACACAGTCTACAAGAAGTAATTGTCTTACATCCTAGAAAGGAATTTGGAAATAACACTCACTCTTGCTGCATCTAGAATGACAGCTGAGTGCAATGGTCAATTTCTTGATTTCTTTGCATAAAATTAAAATCCTATTTCTGTCCTATTTTAGCAAAAGCAAGTGCTAATGTAAATCTTCCATGAAAGTGAAGAGGCATTGTGAACTTTCGAAGAATTAAGAATACTAGCACTGTTATGAGCATCTCATTCATTTGAAAGCATTTCTGATGTCTATGGTTTCTCTGGAAAGATAGGTCTACAGCTGAGTCTCAACAAAACAATGTTCATGAAAAATGAACTAGTTCCAGATGCTCCATTCACTCTCAATGGAACAAACATCTCTGAATGCAGCAGTTATGTGTACCTAGATCGAGAATTCAACATGACGAATGACCTAAAACCTGAGCTGCGCAGGAGGAAGAGAGTGGCATGGAACGCCTTCAAGAGCATTAAAGAAATAGCTAAAAGGACAAATAACCTCTGGCTCTGGGCATATCTCTTCGACTCCACCGTTTTCCCTGCATTAACATACGCCTCAGAGACCCGGGCCCTACGAAAGCAGGATGAGAACGCTATTTGGGTCTCCCAAAGAGGAATTGAAAGAGCTATGCTTAGAATATCATGCCTCACTCAAGTGAGAGAAGGAATCTGGAGTTCCAGCCTCCGTTGACATTCCAGAGTCAGGGACACTGTCTCGTTTGCCAAGGCCTCAAAAAATCAGATGTAATGAGACTTGGAGACAACCGCTGGACTAGAGCCATTAGGGACTGGATCCCAAGGGACATCAAAAGATCACATGGCTGTTCACCTACAAGATGGTCAAACTTCTTCATCAAGACCCTGATCGAATGGTTTGAGGCTCTTTGTATTCCTGGAGCAAGCAGATGCCATTGGGCTACAGTGGCACATGACAGGAACAAATGGAAATGTTACTGGCACCCACTCTAGCAAATTGACGAATAACGGAATGTCAAGTGATCAAGTGACGGTTTCTCTGAAGCAGATATTCTCAAAATGTAGTTCACACACCTCTAGGGGTTCCCAAGTTCAAGAGTTTATAATAACTGGGACCAGAGCGACAGCACAGTGGGTAGGGCATTTGCCTTATATGTGGCCGACCCAGGTTTGATCCTCAGCATTCCATATGGTCCCCAAAGCACCACCAGGAGTAATTTCTGAGCAAAGAGCCAGAGGTAACCCCTGAGCATCGCAGGGTGTGACCCAAAAAAGAAAAAAAAGTTCATAATAACAGATATCATTTACATTTGTCAGAGTGTTAACACCTGACCTAAGATGAAAAAGCAAAGGTAGAAAACATGCTCAATGCCTTAACCAAGGCAAAGACAAGTGGCACTAGCAGTACTGTATTTTCACTACTGTGTACTACTCCACTGCTGTGCCTTCAATGTCCATTGCACATAAAAACGTCTTTAAGAAACAACCTTATTAAATGAATGTGCCTTATGGTGATTTATTTATTATTATAATTTTATTATAAAATAATAGATTTTATAATAAAATAATATATAAATATCTATTTTATATGAAATAATTGATAACAAAATAACTAATTTAATTTATTAATGTCTCATAGTCCTACCTTTGCATTCAAACCTTTTTTAATAATCCATGTGGAAATTGGGATAATTTATGCCACATGTGACATACCACAAGGAAAAGCACCAGATATGAGTTACCAGGCAAAACCATGTCTGCTTGAAAACAGAAGACTAAATTAGTCTCTTATACTTGAAATACTAAGTTGAAGAAATTAACTTTGATCTCAAGAATAACTAACAATATTTGTTATTCATAATAAAACTTGAGATTTCAAGAACAATTTCTAAGTTTGGAATACTTATATCTGGCACCATGAACTGGACTACCTTACTAGTAAAATTTTTTCTCATAATAACTCTGATGATATTCCGATTATAATTTTACGTATGGTTAATACATGGAATAATTGTGAACTATAAATCTAAGGTTAGGCCAAGAAACTTGGCCAAAGTACTACAGTAAGCATCTGAAGATATTCAGTGCATGTCTATTAAAGGAATTTAAAATGCAAACTACTCATGAACAGTTCTGTAATTGTATATCTCGGAGTGGTATAATAAAAAATAAATTACATAGAAATCTTCTCAAAAAATTGCAAACCAAAGTATAAAGTTTTCTTCAAATCCTGAAAAGCAATAAACAAAAGTAACATATTGCTTTTTTTAGTTTCTTAGGTTTAAATTTTAATATAAAATCACATAAATAAGAGCAGCTATCAATTACTTTGGAAGAATTCAAAAGAATTCTTAAAGAATAAGAAACTTTTGAGATAAGAAAATTTATATATTGATACCTAGGCATTAATATGAACATATTATAGACCTCATTCCCATGACCGAACAAATGGTTTGAGGCTCTTCATGTTCCTGGAATGAGTAGATGCCCTTGGGCTTCATTAGCATGTAACAGGACATATGGAGATGTTACTGGTGCCCACTTGAGCAAATTGATGAACAGTGGGAAGACAAGTGATACAAGTGAAGTTTCTGAAAGTATCTATAGATAGATAGACAGACAGACACACAGACAGACAGATGGATGGACGGAGGGGTGGATGAATGGATGGATGGATAACTTCAACATTACTAGGTAATGTCAATTTTTAATTAGAAAATCTATATACGCAAGTTGAGAGATTAAAGCTTCATTTATCAAAGTGCTATATCACTAGTGAAACTAATTAGATATTAAGAAGGAACAGTTAGGGCTAGATAGGTATTAGAGGCGAAAAGGTTCTATTGCATGCGTCTGATCCAATTGGATCCCTGAAATGATACACTTCCTTGAACATGACAAGGAATACTCTGTAGGACCCTAAACACTATTTGGGTAGCCTGTACAAGAGGGCCCAAGCAGAACTGTATCCCCTGACCCTAGCATTGAATGAAAATAGTGGGGGCGGGGGCATTTAAGTAGATGGCTTCAAGGGATGGAATACATTACATGCTTAGCATGTTTGATGCCTTAAGTTTTTTTTCCTGACATTGTATGGCTCGCTGAGTACTGCCATATGTGATAACACAAAAAAATTAATACAAATTTTAGAACTGGTCCCAATATATGCTATTTAATTTTTACCATATGTATTATATTTTCTTTACCCTTCTGCTTTTTGTCTCCAAGTAGTGCTCAGGGTATGTGGCTGCCAGTTCTGTGATGTTTGGCCAAGTGAGTCAGATCATCCAAATGCCCAGGCCCAGCAATGCATTGTTGTAAAGAGCTGATGCTGGGGCACCCAGAGTTATACATAGGAGTGCCTGGCAAAGCAATGTGGCACCATGGGTCAAACATGAGCCCCTGAGCACATAATGCATGCACCGTGACCCCAGAACTATCTCCCTGTTCCCTATTTTTATTATTATATAGAGATATGCTTAAAAAATCAAATAGGATAAATTTTTCTTTTTAATAAGTAAATAAGGTCGATGCTACCCAGAAATGTTAAGGTTCAATACAATAGTTTTTAACAATTAAGTCAAATAAATATTCTAATGAACAATTAGTTGACAATATTGTGTATTTCTCTGAGGAGCTACAACATATAATTATTCAGGGAGCCTATGAACTGATTTTCCAAAAGTGCAGTGATTAATAATATGTGGTGTATTCCAATGTAAAACAGTTTTGGGGTTAAATTTACGACCACTTGATGTTTTAAATGAGTATCAAATTGTCCAATTGAGTATATTAAAGAATATATATATGTATATATATATTTAAGATTTCTTAACATCCAACTATAACACAAGGGAGAAGAAATTATATTAATTGTCCTAGAAAAAGACAAAAGACATATAACAAGTCAAATCATACAAATTTTAATTTTACAGGTTAAGGCCCTTGGGGCCAAAACGGAATATGATAAGATTATAATCCCAATAGGAAACATTTGGGAGCTTTTATCTACAAGCATCATGTCATAAAACCTCATGGAAAAATGGTCTTTTAATCCCTAACTTTTGAAGTCTGAGAATTTTATTACATCTCACGTATAATAAAATGTTCATTTGATTTTTTCTAGAATGTTATGATTTGGAGTGATTTATTTTCAATCACAGGTCTCAATCATATGACTGATTTAATCTACTACTTTTAATTAGAGACTTTTTTTCAAAATTGGGTCTACATGAGTCGTAACTCTTCTCATTTAAGGGGGACTTTTCTTTACAGAGTAGTATTCATTGAACACAACTTGGTCCAATATACAGAAGGTCCACTATATATACTGGCTCAATATGTAATATTTAGCTCATCAGAACCCTTTCCCTTAGTGTCTCTATAACTTATCTGACTTTAGGATCAAGTTAATACACAATATTTTAAAATATTATTCTATATGAAAATTACACACCTTAAGTCTTTATGGTAATAAAATTAGATACAATGATGAAATTTAGCTTAATAAACAGGTAAAGACAACCAGCAAAAGCCGGAAAAGAGACAGACCAGACCCACAGCTGAGCTACTCGACCCATGTGGAGCAGCCCATGGAGCGACAGAGGGCAGTAAATGGCTTGTCCCCTGGCCGAGTCCAACATAGCTCCTAGGGTCAGCAGACACATGGGGAGTTGGCTGCACTGGCCAAACTTGGACAGGAGATCAGGGTTTCTCCCCCATCCCTCCACCTCCATGTCCCAGCGGGCATGGCTACGTGCCAACAGCCTCACAACCAGCAAAGCCGGACAAGAGACAGACCAGACCCACAAATGCACCAGTACATGGCCACAGAGAGGCTGCGCGACAGGCCTAGATAATAATGAAGTTTAGGACCAGTCCTTCCCAGGATCTTGCACATTTATACACTGTAATGATCATTGCAGTTGTAACAAACTGAGGAGACTGATGGGGAATGGGGAATTGTAATGTCAGACTGGAACTCACCATGGAATACACATAGAGACTTACATCATAAATTGTAAATATCTGTAGGGCAAGTCACAATGTGTAAGAGAAGAGAGAAATTCAGAAACAGAGACAGATAGAGAGAGAAAGAGAGAAAGAAATACAGAGACAGAGACAGAGATAGAGACAGAGAGAGAAAGAAATGGTGCCTGCTATAGGGGCAGGCTGGGGTGGGGTGGGAGGCAGTGTGGGGACATTGGTGGTGGGAATGGGGCACTGGTAGAGGAATGGGTGCTGGAACACTGTATGGCGGAGACGCAATTGTGAACATCTTTGTAACTGTATATCTCATGGTGGTTTAATAAAAATTAAAAAATAAAAGCAATAAAAATATAAACAGGTACAGAGGAATGTGTTAGCTATAAACATTCATGATAAAGGGCCCAAGATTGCACCCAGAAAAAAAATCTTCTGACACTTAAGATCAACTATCCATGAAGAAGTTTTAGAACAGTGCAGACAATGAGGAATATTTACAAACACACACACACACACACACACACACACACACACACACACACACACAATATCCTACCATTTTCTTCAAGGAGAGATCCACGCTACTTAGAGTTGGTATTTCAGTATTGTAAGTGAGACTCCAGAAATCATAAACACAACTAAGGGGATTCACAAGAGAATCAATGGGACCTAAGTGCAGGCCTTTTAACCCAATTGCAGTTCAGGTCTCTCCCATATGTAAAATTTTAAACCAGCTAATCTATTTTCCTGGTCGGCACTGGTGAGTTAATCTGCATAACATCTCCCCTCCCTACCTTTTCCTGACAGGAAAAAAAAATCTTCCTTTTCTAGTACAAATACCTTTGTCCCTCCCTCTTTCTGACTCCTAACACGCCCATAGTGTACAATCCATTGCAGAAATGCTACATGACATAGGACACTGTCAGACTTATGAATTAGTTGATAGACGGAATACCTTTAAGAAATTTTAGGAAACTTCCAGTGCAAATACCTTCCTAGCTCATATTCCATGGGATTATGAGACAAACACTTTATTACTACTCACAGGTTCACAAATACTGATCAGAATGACCTCTACACCACAGCAAGGCTGAGTAAACAAAGAGCTAGAAGAGGTTGAAAAACTGCCCCCTCGTTTACCCCTTTCATCTCTTTTGAAATTCTCTAGGGATAAAGAGAAATAAGAGAAAGCTAAATAATCTTTTTAAATACCACTGCCTTTTTTCTAATTTGTTTCTAAAATATTCTTGGAAAAATACTGCCCATGATGGGGTGGGGGCGGGGAACAGATAAAAAACTAGTTATTTAAAGATAAATTCCAACATCCACTTTCAGGGCCCTTCCTTTACCATCTCCTTTACAATCTCCTCTGTATTACAGCATCCGAGTTTACTTCTCCATAGAGAAGATACTATCATTTGACAATATTCTTATTTATTTGTTGCATAATGAAATTGATGGAGACAGGAGTCAGGATGTCTGGGTCCATCCTGTCATCCAGACCACCTGGACTGGGATACTGGGTCCTACCAACTTAATTGTTAGGTCAGGATTTATGCCTCGGTTTCCCCTCTCTGAAAGCAGGATTTGGGAGCAAGATTTCACTGGTTAATCAAAGTAAAGTATTATATTCAAGGCAGGCACAAAGGAAATATTTGATCAATATAAACTTCCATTTTTTTATTTTGTGAGAGTGTGTAGGGTCACACTACACACGGTGTGCCGAGGCGGGCTCTAGGTTCTGTGCCTGGAGGTCACTCCTGGTCATGGGACCAAGCTGGGTCAGGAAATAAACATTATCCTCCTGTATGCAAAGTGTGGTTCAGCCTGTAGAGCTTTCACCCAGGTCCTGGACTTTCTTTTTTATTGGATGGTGCCTGCCTCCTATTACTCCTTTAACTTGGTGAAAAAGTACTTACTTGCTTAGAGCACACATAAGAATTTTAGTAAATACAATATGAATTATGTGACTCCATTAGGGTTTTGACATTTGTAGGCTACTCACCAGATTTTAAGACGCTGTAGGACAGAATTGAAAACCCAACAGCTCACACTAAACCCTTGTGGGATCTTAAAGGCACAGTACCTCCCAAGGTCTGTTAAGACAGCTGAGGCCAGGGTTCAGAACCTGGCCAAGACTATAAATAGGGGCCCCAGGAGAGCTTCTGGGGGTGGGGGGGGCTACTTCTGGACTGAGAGAGGAGCGGCCTCTGGTGTCTGGCTCGCACCTAGGCCATGGGGCCCCTGGTGCCTGAGCCAGATGGTCAGCACCAGGGAGGAGAAGCTGCTGCTGATGCCTAGGCTGGAGGGCCGGCACCAGAGCCACAAGGCCTGGTGCTTGAGCCCAAGGGCTAGCATCAAAGTTACAGGGCTACCGAGCTTCAGGGCTTCTGAGTATTAGGACCACCCGCAGTAGGGCATCACAGCGGAACTCAAAGACTTAGATATAGATTCAGAGACACAAAACATGGTAGCAAAATATGAAACTGGGTAACTAGGGAAATAAATAGGGATAATTCCGAGGAGTCCAGAGAAAAGAAGCCCTTAAGAGAAAAGTCCTAAGCTGAAATGACCTAAGGAAAAAGTCATGAAAGGAGAAGTCCAGGAGAGGACCAGATGCATGACGCCTTGAAGAGACATCTGGAAGTGAGAGGAGCCCACACAGAGCCCAAAGAGAGCAGCCTGCAGGAAAACTAGAGAGAAACCTACACAGAAACCCCCAAAGAGAAAACAGCCTGCGGGAGAAACCACTAGAAGAGAGACAGAGAAATAGGGGTCCAGGAGAGGTTCCTGCAGAGAACAAGCAAGAGATGAAACAAAGTAGCATTAAAGAACAAAGTAACATTAAAGAATTAATTAAACAAAACAAAGTAGCATTAAAGAATTAATTCTTTAATTACCTTTCTTCTTTTTTAGGAACCTCAGGCCTTGCTGGTTATTCCGCCACCAGGTCAGAGGGAATAGTATCCGCCCAGGATTCAGGTCACAGGTCGGGGCCCTAACGGACAGTGAGTACTGCCGGGGACCCAGCTAGGCCCCAGCATCTGCTGCCATGGTTACCCCCTGCCCCCAAGTAATGTTAAAGCCACAGGAGGTCCCTTGATCCTGGGCCTTGGGACCTCCATGAGTGGGGAGCCATCATCCTCCCCCTCCAATACCGTCATTTTTAAGCCTCAACAAACCTTAAGCACTTACCATGTATGGTAGCTAAGGATGAACCTATATGATGATAGTGGTTTCCGGCTCCAGTTGCTGAGAAGTGACCCTGTGTTTCCTGCTCCATGTGTTCCATGTACTTCATAACTACATTCCCTATAACTAACTGAGCAAATCCATGCCCTACCAGTTGGTCACTTCAAAATCTATGTTAGACACTGTATTCTCTCTCCCATATTTCTCCTAAGGTTACTTCTCTCTGCTCCAACAGTATTTATTTATGCTATTATCTTCCCTTTAAAAGCTAATTATGTTTTAATAGGAAAACCACAGTACTAATAAACATGTATGGGAGTATGTTTTACCCACACAGGCTCTCAATCTACCCTAGGATTCCTACATCACACTTTTCTGACTTGTCAGTTGGGTTAGGCAGGTTATAATAATTCCAAATCAAATTAGGGGCCAGATGGAGGAAGGAAATGCTGGGTGCTTCTGTCAGGTGAGAAAGTCCTATCATGGAGAATACTACATGAAAGGAAATGGTACCAGGATAGTAGAAACCAGGTTCTCTTGAGGAAAATAAGAAGTCATTCAGGATATAAGAGCCAACAGTGAATTTCATAAAATTAAATAGCATTATTAACACATTATGGACACAGATACACAGGGAAAAGCTGCTACTGGCTCACCCTGTGCTGGGCTGATCATGAGGCTTTACGGAAGGGAAGGTGGGTTCTAGCTCTGAACCGCCATCCCAATAGAGCCTTGCAAGAAGCCAGAGGAACCCCTGCACCATGAGGGCAACCATTTTCAACATCCAGACTCCACAACTCACCAGAGCTCCACCCAAGAGAAAAGTAAATCTCTCCCCATTGCGGTTCATCAGTAAATGGACAAATTGAGAGCCTACCTACTACCAAGAGTATCCCACTTGCAGGCAGAGCCTGGCAAGTTACCCATGTCATATTTGATATGCCAAAAACAGTAACTATAGACCTCATTCTCATGACCTGAACGAATGGTTTGAGGTTCTTCGTGTTCATGGAGCGAACAGATGCCCTTGACTATACTAGCACGAGTATGGAGATGTTACTGGTGCCTGCTGAAGCAAATTGATGAATAATGGGAAGACAAGTGATACAAGTGATTAACACTATAAAAATCATAAGGATTTTTCTCAAAGGACTTTTACTATCTCCTACCTTGACTTTATTGTATACTTTCAGGATCCTTAATTAATCACAATTTGCTTAACAGAAATAACTCAAGATCCCACTATTGGGATTTAATAATCCAGGCACCACTCAGATATCATGATGAACACAAATATGAACAACCACACCAAGACAGAGGACACAGATTGCACTTGATATTAGCCAAAAGGCCAAGAAGTAATGAGGCCACAGATTGGTGCAAAATAATGAAAACATATCATTCAACCAAACACTTGATGATGTATAAGCTTAAAGTTTGATAGCATGGTGAAGGAAAAGGAAATGGGATCTGAGATCATATCATAGGAATTGAGCAAATCAGGGTAGGTTACTTTTGGGGAGGTAAAACTAACTTAAAATAGAGAGTGAAAATTTCTTCATGGGTAAAACCTGGTGAAGGTGGCATGCATTCTTAAAGGCTGAAGGACAACCATGCCCAATGGCATGTACAGGAAAAAAATCACCTGGAGGGCAAGGAAGTGAAAATAATAGGCGCACTAGAGGCAACAGAACAGCAAAGAAAGTTAATGATGAAGCAAGAGAATTGTGAGGGCACTAGATTATGCAGGGCCTTGTTGCTCTTGTACAAGTTTTACTTTCTTCAAAGAGCAATGGGAAATTTTTAAGTGCTGTTTCTTAACTAAAAAGATTCTCTGTCACCCAGCTGCATTTAGCACATAAAAATGAAAACTAGGGGCTGGAGCGATAGTCTAGCGGATAGGGCATTTGCCTTGCATGCAGCCAACCTGGGTTCGATCCCGGCATCCCCCTATGGTCCCCCTGAGCACCGCCAGGAGTAATTCCCTGAGCGCAGAGCCAGGAGTAACCCCTGAGCATCGCTGGATGTGATCCAAAAAAGCAAAAAAATAAAATAAAATAAAAAATAAAATGGAAACTAGACAAAATCTGGGGAAAGGACTTAAACAGCAACTCTTGGGATATGAACAAAATGTAATAGGACATCAAGGATTCCTACAGATAATGGAAAAGCATGGCAAGGGAATACACTCAAGCTCAAGGTAAAATTCTGTGAGCCTAAACCATGTGGACATTATCCCTGCATAAAATTCCTACAGTTCCCAGAAATCACACCTTCCTGGCTTCCCTTCTCTGTACCATTTAGCTATTTGAAGATTGTATTCTATTCTGGCCCTTTGATTCTCCATCACAATGCAGAAGTAAAATTAATGGTAATAAGAAATTGATTTAAGGTCTGCTCTAGAGTAAAATAATGATTCATTGACGTTTGTAGCATTTCATTTTAAGTGTGGTGGAAATGATTATTATCTTTAATGGTTAACTGAGTAATTGATTATTGATAAATGAGTACTCTGTTCAAGCCAGGATTCATCTTACGTCACCTGGAAAAGGATGATGTTCCTACTCTTTTAATGACCATTAAGTGGTAAATAAGGAAGTGGAGATGTTTCATAACTTACATATTAAGTATCTTTGGTCATTTAACCACCTCTACAATGAGAGCAATAAGGCAGTTGGGGGTAGATGGCCGACTTAAGGAAAGATCAATGACTGTTTTTCAGAGTTTTATTGAAAGTGCATTATAGATTGTCTTGCTTTTAACATTATTACTTCATTGAATAACGATATATGAGTAGGCTATGGGAAGACTTAGAATACAGCTATGCAAAGCTATCTGTGTGACAGGATGAGAATTACATGGTAAAATGGCCTCCAGAGAAAATGCCAGCCCTACCTGCTACTTTCTGCACCAGCGCTAGTGGTTTAGCCTTTGGTAAGATAGAGCTTGTGCTCCCATTCCTCCTTTCCTTGTACCTCCCAGCTGCCATCTGATGTCACTTCACAATAACCCTTATGAAGTCACCTTACAATTCAAAGTGCAACCCCACAATCAGTAGTCATGTTGTACTCAAGCATATAATCCACACAAATTCCTGATGCACCATAACAATCTCTACTGAAATCATAATTCATTATCACAACCCCCTTCGATATTTTGATCTCAATCAAGCCTAAAACCAAGTCATGTAGCCTACCCAATTTATACTTCCCTTTGAACCCTGCATATGCAAACTGCTTTAACTTAAAATATCAATAACACATCTGATACACTTGTGATAATTGGTTTATCAAAGTGAACAAAGATTCGCAAGAGTGTATATATAGGGTGGACAGACAGACTGAAAATGGGCAAAGTGCTGCTGACCTCAAAGAATGGCAAGCCTGGGTTCCAAGTCTAGCTCTTTCCCATTTAAGCGATCAAAGGTGAGCTTTTACTCGTCTTTGGTAGGTTTTATTCATCTTTGGTAGAACTTGGTAAGAAAGGAAAAGAAATGTCATGGTCTTTTACCACTGATTTAACATTCGTTTACAAGATTTTAGAATTTAAAATTCACTTTTATACTTACACATAAACTTTCCCGCTCCCACAGCCAAGTTACAATCCAGTCTCGCATCAGAAACACCCAGCACATCCAACTACACATTGGAAAGACCCACGTCATCTTTCCCCACTTTCCTGCTGGTAAACACTGGAGACACAAAGTTCACTCAACAAATCTGAGTTTCTTATTGCCTGAGTTTCTTATTGCCTGGGTTTATTTTTCCCATTTTATGTGCTTCAGTCACTCATATTCCACAAATCATCTGGTGAAACACATATGAGTGAAACAAAGAACTTTGTTACTTAGAATAAAAATATCATAAGATGCATCCATCTGGAACCAAAAAGACAAAACTCCATCTTTTTTAATGCACACCAGGATTGACATGTATATATGTGCAGCATTTCTTTATCCAGACATCTATTTATGAGCATTTATATTGACTATTTTGAATAATACGTCGGTGAACATATGGACATAAATTTCCTTTCAAATGAGTGTTTTCATATTAATTGAATAAATGCCTAGGTCATCTGTTAGACTTAGAATCCCCTTCCTGTTCCTCAGGCTAGGGAGGACACAATTTAGTATCAGGTCAAGGATGAATACTATAGGGAAGCCACAATATTGTTCAATGAATTGCCCAACTGAATGCTTTGATCCACTTTTGCCCAGTTGCCAATGAATATTGGCAACTACTGCCACAGATTTCTCCTCCTACCTCTCTCCACATATTTTTCTTGCATTAATAAAGAAATATTCCTGACCATGGGGCTGTGGCAACTATAGACTTCTTTCATTTAAATAGATTGGTGGCTCTTTTCAATAGACTATTAGAAGAGTAACTGCTATGTATGATTTAAAAAGGATCCTGAACTTTGACTCTTTTCTTTGTGATATATGGATAGCTTGAAGCTTCTGGGGTCAAGGGTGAGAAATAATGAATTTATGGCAAGATTCTGTCTCCTCTCACTTAAAAAAAGATGGTATATTTGGAACATTAAATTATAAGTATTTTTTCCCCCAGAAATAAATGGTCTTAGGGAAGATGTACTAAATCAATGCTTTCCAATTCCATTCAAACTATTCTTATTATTTATATTTATTCCCCATGGACCTCAGATGTGATTGAAAGGAGGAGGACTTAGGATTGAAGGAAAGACAAAGTCACTGTATCTGTGTCTAGAATTGGGAATAGTAAAGGGCTAGATATATAGCATTTTACCTCACTAGAGTTAACAAAAAATATATATGAAATATTATTTTCTTAAAAGTATCATAAGGTAGTCATGGGTATACATATATATATATATATATACACATATATATGTAGAATACTACTCTAACAAGTATTTTTAAAAATAAACCTTTATCTTGCTTTTTATCATAACAACCAATAAAGAAGAATCATCCTACTTCATCATTCCATTACTGATATAAATATCTATATATTTAATTGCTTCTCAATTATACTGAAGGTATTCATTGCCTAGCACTAATGCCCCCCCCCCTTTTCCCCAGAGCCTAGCTCTAAGCAAAGAGAATTCACTAAAAAAGTCACAGAAACATGACCCAGGGGAAGAAAAGCCAAAAAATTTAAGGCATCTACCTTGAGTATGAACCGGAGGATTAGGCCTCACTTTAAAGAGCTCAGGGGACTATTCCCACCTTGTGCTTTATAGGGATCTTCCAAGGAAAAGTCCAGAATACTGTACATGGTAGTGTACTTGGGGCCAGAAAGACAGAGGGAGAGAGGGGGAGACAAAATGAGTGATGCCATACATGGAACTATCTATTTCAACTGGATCACTTGATCACTTGACATCTCGTTATTCGTCGATTTGCTCAAGCGGGCACCAGTAATATTTTCATTTGACCCTATCACGTGCCAGTGTAGCCCAATGGCATCTGGTTGCTTCAGGAATGCAAAGAGCCTCCACACCATTCATTCAGGGTCTTGTAGAAGAAGTCTCCACCATCTTGTAGGTGGGCGGCCATGTGATCATTTGACATCCCGTGGGATCCAGTGGGTAAAGGCTCTACTTCAACTGGATAATAAGCACTAAATTCTTTTTTTTTAGGGTTTTATTTAACTAATTTTAAATTTTATTTTTACAATTACAAAGATATACAATTAAAAAGTTCATATTTGGGTTTTGGTCATACAGTGTAGCAGCACCCATCCCTCCACCAGTGCCCATCTCCCACCACCAACGTCCCCGGTTCCCTCCCCCTCCCCCAGCCCTCCTCCATGGCAGGTTCTTTATTTCTTTCCATTTCTCTATCTTTCTCTTTTCCTTCCTCTTCAGACTATGGATTACAGAACATACATTAAAGGGTTGTCATGTGTATCCTTTTGCCTCTATTTAATGCTCAGTTCTAGGTTGGCATTAGTACCCTCACAATTGTTAGCACACTGTTCCATTTTCTGTCTTACCTAGCCTCTGACTCCCACACGTTTGTGATAATTTCCACCTTTGACAGGACCTCCTGATGTATGTTTCACTTGATCTTGGATATTGGTATCATAATATGTACCTATATATTTATGTTATGCAGATAAATGCAGTCATTCTGTAACTGTCTCTCTCCTTCTGGCTAATTTCGCTCAACATAATCTTCTCCATGTCCATCCATTTGTAGGCAAATTTTATCACTTCATTTTTCCTAACAGCTGCATAGTATTCCATTGTGTAGATGTACCAAAGCTTTTATCCAGTCATCTATTTTTGGGCACTCGGGTTGCTTCCAGATTCTGGCTATTGTGAATAATGCTGCTATGAACATAAAAGTAGGGATGGTGTTTCCGCTGCGTATTTTTGGTTTCCCAGAGTAGATTCCCAGGAGTGGTATGACTGGGTCAAATGGGAGTTCAATTTCTAGTCTTTGGAGGAATGTCCATATTGTTTTCCAGAAAGGCTGTACCAGCCGGCATTCCCACCAACAATGGATGAGTGTCCCCTTTCCCCACACCCACGCCAGCACTTGTTGTTCTTGTTCTTTTGAATATGTGCCAGTCTCTGTGGTGTAAAGTGGTATCTCATTGTTGTTTTGATTTGCATCTCTCTGATGATTAGTGATGATGAGCATTTTTTTCATATGTTTTTTGGCCATTTGAATTTCTTCCTTGCTGAAGTTTCTGTTCATTTCTTCTCCCCATTTTTTGATGGGGTTGTTTGTTTTCTTCTTGTAAAGTTCTACCAGTGCCTGATATATCCTGGATATTAACCCCTTATCAGATGAGTATTGGGTGAATATTCTTTCCCATATAAGCACTAAATTCTTAAGCATCTGAGTTTTGTATGCAAATTTTCATACAATGCTTAAGAACCCACTGGATGCAAGAAAAATGCACTTTTGTGCTAACATCACCAGTTCAGACTTTGCATAATACCTTAGAATGCTACAGAAATGCATTTGTTCATTTAAATTTATTAAACACTACATACCACACAGATACTCATCTACTTATTCCAAATTCATTGAGTACTTCTACGTCTCAGGACTGTCTCTGAGGAAACAGCAACAAACAAGACTGAAGAGATTCCTGTCAAAATGGAATTTACATCTGAAGAGCTTGAACTTTATTTCTCACAAAAGCTATTTCACAATTATCTCAAAATTATGTACAAGAATATGATTTGTGTACATTCTGCCTCTGTTTTTTAACTTGATTATATATGGGAATGCAGAAAAATAAATTTTCTAAATGGGTAGAGATGCTGAAACTCCTTTGACAAGATAGATATTACCATGTTTACTTTTCTTTATACTTTTTTGAACCTCAAGCAATTATCTAGTGTATGAATAAATTTTCAGAAAAAAAACAAATTATTTTATAAATTAACTATAAAATTAATTCATAAACTTTATAATTTTATAAATTTTATAATTTTTATTTTTTGATGGGATACTTTATTTATTTTTTGAATTTTTTTATTTTTACAATTACAAAGATATACAATTAAAAAAGTTCATATTTGGGTTTTGGTCATACAGTGTTCCAGCACCCATCCAGCCACCAGTGCCCATCTCCCACCACCAATGTCCCCGGTTCCCTCCCCCCCCCTCCCCAGCCCTCCTCCATGGCAGGTTCTTTATTTCTTTCTCTTTCTCTTTCTCTTTTCCTTCCCCACCAGACTATGGATTACAGAACATACATTAAAGGGTTGTCATGAGTATATTTTTGCCTCTATTTAATGCTCAGTTCTAGGTTGGCATTAGTACCCTCGACAATTGTTAGCACACTGTTCCAATTTCTGTCTTACCTAGCCTCTGACTCCTACACGTTTGTGATAATTTCCACCTTTGACAAGTCCTCTTGATATATGTTTCACTTGACCTTGGATATTGGTATAATAATATGTACATAAATATTTATGTTACGCAAATAAATGCAGTCATTCTGTATCTGTCTCTCTCCTTCTAGCTAATTTCGCTCAACATAATCTTCTCCATGTCCATCCATTTATAGGCAAATTTTATAACTTCATTTTTCCTAACAGCTGCATAGTATTCCATTGTGTAGATGTACCAAAGCTTCTTTATCCAGTCATCGATTTTCGGGCACTCTGGTTGCTTCCAGATTCTGGCTATTGTGAATAATGTTGCTATGAACATAAAAGTAGGGATGGTGTTTCCGCTGCGTAATTCTGGTTTCCCAGAGAAGATTCCCAGGAGTGGTATGACTGGGTCAAATGGGAGTTCAATTTCTAGTCTTTGGAGGAATGTCCATATTGTTTTCCAGAAAGGCTGTACCAGCCGGCATTCCCACCAACAGTGGATGAGTGTCCCCTTTTCCCCACATCCACTCCAGCACTTGTTGTTCTTGCTCTTCTGAATATGTGCCAGTCGCTGTGGTGTAAAATGGTATCTCATTGTTGTTTTGATTTGCATCTCTCTGATGATTAGTGATGATGAGCATTTTTTTCATATGTTTTTTGGCCATTCGAATTTCTTCCTTGATGAAGTTTCTGTTCATTCTTCTACCCATTTTTTGATGGGGTTGTTTGTTTTCTTCTTGTAAAGTTCTACCAGTGCCTGATATATCCTGGATATTAACCCCTTATCAGATGAGTATTGGGTGAATATTCTTTCCCATTCTGGGGACTGCTTTTGTATCTTAGTGTCTGTTTCTTTTGAGGTGCAGAAGCTTTTTAGTTTCATGTAGTCCCACATGTTTATCTTTTCTTCTAGTTGCTTTGTTAGTGATGTTTCACCTTTGAAGATGCCTTTAGCTTCAATGACATGGAGGGTTTTTCCTATATTTTCTTCAATGTACTATATGGATTCAAGTCTGATATTGAGATCTTTAATCCATTTTGGTCTGATTTTTGTGCATAGTGTTAGACACAGGTCGGATACATTTTTTTTACATGTCGCTGCCCAGTTTTCCCAACACCACTTGTTGAAGAGGCTTTCCTTACTCCATTTTAGACTCATTGCACCTTTATCAAAGATTAAATGATCATGTGTTTGAGGTTGGGTGTCAGGATACTCAATTCTATTCCATAGGTCCACAGGTCTGTTTTTATTTCAATACCATGCTGTTTTAATTACTACTGCCTTGTAGTACAGTTTGAAGTTGGGAAAGGTGATGCCTCCCATCTTCTTTTTTCCCGAGGATTGCTTTAGCTATCCTTGGGTGTTTATTGTTCCATACAAATTTCAGGAGCGTTTGGTCAATTTC
This sequence comes from Cryptotis parvus, assembly GCA_021461705.1. Lineage (NCBI taxonomy): Eukaryota > Metazoa > Chordata > Mammalia > Eulipotyphla > Soricidae > Cryptotis > Cryptotis parvus. The sequence goes on along the minus strand of JAJIBD010026174.1, from coordinate 2,152 downwards.
TTTGAAGAATGTCATGGGTATCCTTACAGGGACTGTATTGAATCTGTACAGAGCTCTAGGGAGTATTACCATTTTGACAATGTTGATTCTCCCCATCTATGAGCAGGGAATATGTTTCCATTTCCTTGTGTCCTCTTTTTATCTCTTGGAGCAGTGTCTTGTAGTTTTCTTTGTACAGGTCCTTTTACACACTTGGGTAAGTTGATTCCTAGGTATTTGATTTTCTGTGGCACAATTGTGAATGGAATTGTTTCCTTAATATCCCTTTCTTCCCTTTCGTTATTTCTATATAGGAAAGCCACCGACTTTTGGGTGTTGATTTTGTATCCTGCCACTCTACTATATGCGTCTATTGTTTCTAGGAGTTTTTGGTAGAGAGTTTAGGGTTCTCTAGGTATAATATCATGTCATCTGCAAATAATGATAGCTTGACTCCTTCCTTGCCTATCTGGATGCCCTTGATGTCCTTTTCTTCTCTGATTGCTATGGCAAGTACTTCCAGTACTATATTGAATAAAAGAGGTGAGAGTGGGCAACCTTGTCTTTTCCCTGATATCAGGTGGAAGGCTTTCAACTTTTCCCCATTAAGAATTATGCTCACTGTGGGCTTTTGGTAGATGGCTGTAACTATCTTGAGGAAAGTCCCTTCAATTCCCATTATCTGGAGGGTTTTAATCATGAACGGGTGCTGGATATTGTCAAATGCTTTCTCTGCGTCTATTAATAGGATCATATGGTTTTTATTTTTTCTCTTATTGATATGATGTATTATGTTGATTGACTTGCGAATGTTGAACCATCCTTGCATTCCCAGGATGAATCCTAATTGGTCATGATGTATAATCTTCTTGATGAGTCTTTGGATTATGTTTCCTAGTATTTTGTTGAAGATCTTAGCATCCTTGTTCATCAGGAATATTGGTCTGTAGTTTTCTTTCTTTGTGTTGTCTCTCCCTGCTTTGGGTATCAGGGGTGATATTTGCCTTGTAGAAGCTGTTTGGGAGTGTTTCTGTTTCTTCTATTTTCTGGAAGAGCTTGAAAAGGACTGGCAGTAGGTCCTCCTTAAAGGTTTGGTAGAGTTCACTAGTGAATCCGTCTGGACCTGGGCTTTTGTGTTTAGGCAGACTTTTTAATTACTGTTTCTATTTCCTCGATGGTGATAGGCTTCTTCAGGTATTGGAGGTCTTCTTGTTTCAGCCGTGGGAACCGTTGTGGGCCTCAGGAATTTATCCATTTCTTCTACATTCTCATGTTTCAAGGCATGCAGGCTCTCAAAGTAATCTCTGATGATCTTTTGGATTTCTGTGGTTTCTGTTGTGATGTCACCATTTTTATTTCTGATTCTGTTTATTTGGGTTCTCTCTTTCCCTGTCCTTTCAAGTCTTGCCAATGGTTTGTCAATCTTGTTTATTTTTTAAAAAAAAACCAGCTCTTGGTTTCATTAATCTTTTGGATTGTTTTTTGGTTTCCAATTCATTGATTTCCTCTCTAAGTTTTATTATTTCCTTTTTCTGCCTGGGTTGGGCTCCTTTTTGTTGGTCTTTTTCTAATGTCTTCAGCTGTGTAGTCCTGTTATTTTTGTGGGCCCTTTCTTGTTTCCTGATGAATGCTTGCAGAGCTATAAACTTCCCTCTTAACACGGCTTTTGCCGTGTCCCACAAGTTCTTATAGTTGGTGTCTTCATTTTTCATTTGTTTCCAGAAATCTTTTGGATTTCCTGTTTGATTTCTTCTATGACCCATTTGTTGTTCATGAGTGAGCTGTTCAGTTTCCATGTGTTTGGTTTGACTCCCTGTTTCTGTGTACGGTTAACTTCCATTTTCAGTGCATCATGGCCTGAAAAGATAGCTGACACAATTTCTATCTTTTTTTATTTTATTGAGGTATGCTTTGTGGCTTAGCATTTGGTCTATCTTGGAGAATGTTCCATGTGCACTAGAGAAAAAAGTGAATTCAGCTTTTTTGGCATGAAAAGCCCTGTATATATCCACTAGCTCTCTTTTCTTCCATTTCTTCCTTCAGGGCCAATATTTCCTTGGTGAGTTTCAGTCTTGTTGATCTATCCATCGTTGATAGAGCAGTGTTGAAGTCTCCAACTATTATTTTGCTACTGTTAATGTCTTCTTTGAGGTCTCTTAGCAATTGTTTTATA